>JAQQSW010006239.1:0-13997 GCA_028646575.1 Pseudocheirus occidentalis | reverse complement strand
CGCTCATGTTCAGGGGGTAGGAGAGAAGAAAGGAAATTTGCCAGGTTCAGAGCCTGGAGATGGATCTTGGAAATTAACGGCCTTGCTTTTTGAAGGGTGAGCTCAATGCTTATTGTTTGTTTAAGTGGGCTGGCAAGTTATTCTGAGTCATTCTTCTAACAGGTCAGCACTGGTGCATACTTTTAGCAATGGTATCAGAGAACTCTGGCACTTCCCTTGTTTGGTTAGTTGCTTTGTGGCCCTGCCTACAATTGCCTTCCTTTTCCCTTGGGACAAAGTAATGAAAATAATCGCTTGTTTCATATGGAATTTTAAGGTCCGAAAATTGCTTTATATTTAGTCACATTTGAACCTTACAGTAGGCCTGTGAAACGTATTAGCATCCTCATTTTAGTGATGAAAAGTCTGGAACTTGGGAATGAGCAAGCAGGGTAATGGTGGGAAGAATGTTGAGGATGTGGATTAAAATCCCTGCTCTGATAAGGACCAGTTATGTGACCTGACCAAGTCATTCAATCTCTCTGGGTCTCAGTTTCCACATCTCTAAAGTGGGGACAACATGACCTGGACTACTTACGTTACAAGGTTGTGAGGAAAGCCCTTTGTAAATCATAAAATATTCTGTAAATGTTAGCTATTGAAAGTAACAGAGTAGGTGCAGTGAATAGAGAGAGCATCAGCCCTAGCATCAGGAGGACTTGAGTTCAAATCTGGCATCAGACACTTAACACTTACTAGACTTGTGACCTTGGGCAAGTCACTTAACCCCAATTGCCCTGCCCTCCCCTCTCCAAAAAAAAGCAAGAAAAAAAAAAAAGGAAGTAACAGAGCTCAAACTTAAATCTAGGTCTTTTTATTCTCCACTTAGCACACTTTTTCTTAAACCTTGAAGTTTCTCGAAGGAGAGACCGCTGAGGATAAGTAGCACATGGGACTTGTTGCATTTGAGAAGCCTCTTGTTTGCAGATACATCCTCCAGGCCTCTTACCAAATCTGAGGACTCCTTCCTTTGCTTCCCTCAGTCTCATAAATGAGGATTTTTAGTTATTTATCCCTGAATGGTCACAACTTGGCATTTATTCAAGAGGGAGCAAGAGTTGGATCAAAAAAAAAGGAAGATTTGTAAAAACAAAAACAAAAAAAAACTGTGTCTGAGGAGGAAGCAGCATTTCCTGGAGGTGGCAGAGCTCACTTCACTAGGGACAGGGGTTGGGTTGGAAAGCCGCTCACAGTTTTTCCCAAGTGAAGCCTCAAATTTGATGGTTGTCAAAAACCAGTAGAAAGATATAGGCATTTATTAAGCACCTACTATGTGCTGTGAGAACTGCTGTACAATTTGTACAAATACAATGTATTTCATTTAATTCTCACAACCCTTGTATGTAGGTGCAAGCATTATCCCATTTTATAGTTGAGAAAACTGAAACAGACAGAGGTTAAGTGACTTGCCCAGGATCACACAGCTAGCAATTGTCTGAGACTGGATTTGAACTCAAGTCTTTCTGATTCCAATTCCCACACTCTGTCTGCTGTACCACTTAGCTGCCTGGCACAGCTCTGGGGAGTTTTAAACTGCCATTCTCCACATGGAGGTGACTTAAGCCACATTATATAGAAGATACCTGGTTTCAGAGTTCACACACCTCCACTTATAGATGTGAGATCTTAACCAAATCATTTAATTTTTCTGAACCCCAGTTTTCTCATCTGTAAAATGGGGGTGATAATACTTTCTACTTCTCTGGGTGTTTTGAGGAATATAATTCATTAACCTTAAAACACTATAGAAATTGGAGTTCTTTATTCTCTTTTTTCTCTCTTTTAGCATTATAGCTAAAGAATATGTAACCTCCATTTTTTAACACAAAATAGTTTTTTTCTTTTGAATAATATTTTATTTTCCTCCAATTACATGTTAAAATAATTTTTAACATTTGTTTTAAAACATTTAGAGTTACAAATTCTCTCCTTCCCTTATCTTCTCCCTCCCTGAGATGGTAAGCAATTTGATATACATTATCCATGTGCAATCATGTAAAATGTTTTTCTATATTCATCAGGTTGTGAAAGAAAACATAGGTCCCCCAAGTCCCCCCTAAAAAAATAAAGTGAAAAATAGTGTGCTGCAATCTACATTCAGACTTCCCTCAGTTCTTTCTCTGGGTGTGGATCATTTTTCATCACGAGTCCTTTGTAATTGTCTTGGATCACATATTGCTGAGAATAGCTGTCATTCACAGTTGATTACCATGCAGCATTGCTGTTACTATGCACAATATTCTACTGGTTCTGCTCTTTTCATTTTGCATCAGTTCAAACATGAGATCATTCTTGACAATTTCTGTCAGGGCTCATTTAGTTTGGCAAATTGTTTTGCTTTAAGGAAAAATTTGTGAACAGAGAAGACAGCAGTCTTTAATTCTCAGTTTGAGGGTGGAAATTCTCATTGTTAGCATCTTTGGTGTTTTAAAAGAACAAAAAGTTAAGTGTCTCTATCTTTAAGATATTCACCCCAAATTTCCTTATTAGATTAAATTCTCAGTATGCAATCTTTCTCATCACTAAGTGGAATTGGCCAAAGGGTTGGGAGAGGTTACACTTATAGACCAGGGACCTGGGTTCCAGCTCCAATTTTTATTAGCAATGTGATCCTGGGCAAATCATTTAAAATCTTTCAGCCTTAATTCTCTTCTTGAAAGTGGAGATAACCATACCCTGTACTACCAAATTCACCCAGCTATTTTAAAAAATGCTTTTGTAAAAATTTAAATATCTTAATATTTTCAATGCATTTGTGGTCTCATTCATATGAATACTTCATCCAACAAAGCAGGTCACAACCTATCCATATCTGTAACTACTCTGTGACTTCAAATCTCTTCTCCTTATTTTGATTTTAAATATGCTCAATATTAGCTAATTTACAATTATAGGTCTTGGTTTTAAATAGGCTTAATATTAACTGATTTAAAACCATAGATTTTAGAGTCATAGAGGCAAACTAGTCTAAACCTCTCATCTTAGAGATGAGGAAACTGAAGCCCAGTGATTTAACACAGGTTACCCAGGTCATTGTTGTGTCAGAATTGGGATTTGAACCTAAGTCCTTTAACTACAGAGTCAGTGCAATACTGCTTCCAACACTAGAAATGCTATATCTATCTATCCATCTATCAGTTTGTCAGTCCATCCATCCATCCATCCATCCATTTTTTCTGTCCATCTATCCATCCATCTATCTATCTATCTATCTATCTATCTATCTATCTATCTATCTATCTATCTATCTATCTAATCTACCCTTATCCTTGAACCATCCATGCAAGACTAGAAAGGAAGAGGGCTATTGCTTCCATCTTATAGTTGAGGAAAATATGATACCAAAAGATTAAATGACTTAGAATCATAAAGCATTAGAGTTGAAATGGACCTTCAAAGCCAACCCCTTCATTTTACAGGTGAGAAAACAGAGCTGAAAAGTAGTGAATTGCCACATAACTAAGGGCAGGACCAGAACTTGAACTGTTCACTGCTTAACTTCATTGTTGTTTCTGCCATTCATACAGTTATTTCTATGTTGTACCTAAAGGGAAATTACACGTCAGCAAAAATGAGACTGGAGTCTCCTATTGTTCAAATCAGTCCAACACAACAAACATGAATTGATAACCAAGTAAAAGTGGAACTGTGCTAGACACTGAAGATATCAACTATATTTAATCTGTGCTATCAATTAATATCCTACATCACAATTGTAGCAAATAAAATACTCAACAATTTCAATTATTCCTTCATAGATGTATACAAAGAAACTATTTTAAAAGATTATAGTACTAAAGATAACTGAGCTCATAAAGATCTCCTGATAACAGTTGATAAAAGCTACATGAGGATGGCAATGGTTTTGGGTTTTTTTTTTGCCACTTTACAAGGAGCTAAAGAAATACATGGTCTGATTTGGGTTCCTATCTATAACTTTCCCATGCCAACAGAAAAAATATCTGGTTCTCTTTTTGGATATTATCTGGAAGTAGTTTGCTCTGCTATATCCGTTAATTTATTTGTCTTTAAAAGAGCATTTTGCCTAAAAGACTAAGAAGCCTGTAAAAGGTCAATAAATCTTTGTAAAATTATAGTTTGTCATTTGTTTGTATCTGCAAGCTATTGTTATAAAGTATTGCCTGCATTTTTGAGTCATATGCAACACAATTTTTGAAGCTTGCAGCTATGAATTTGCAACTGGAATTTATTTTGATGATACTTTTCTTTACCCATGTCAACTGGGGGCATCCATTGGAAAGCTATTTTTTGAGTGTTAGAAGAACTCTTTATTAGTCTTTGGCAGGTCTTAAAGTGCTTTCTGAATCATCAGAAAAAAAATTGTAGATTATGAGACTTGTAAGATCTTAGAGAAACGTCTAGTCCAACTCTCTTTTTGGGGAATGAGGTTTTTTTTTTAAATCAAATCTTCAGAGACAATCAGAATGTATTTAATTTAGAAAATAGATTTGAGATAGAAATTCATGAACAAAAGGATTACCTAGTACTTAGACAACTCCCCTCTCCAATCTATCCTCTACACAGCTGCCTAAGGAACATAACAGACCATATCATTCCCTTGCTCTTAAACTTCCATTGGCATCTTATTGATTCTAGGATAAAATACAAAATACTCTGGCATTCAAAGCCTTCCATGCTTTGGTATCAAGCTACCTTTCCAGGCTTATTAAGCATTATTCCCCATAAGATACCTGTATACCAGGAAAACTAACTTGCTATTTCTTTTACACTACATCCTATCACCCATCTCTGTGCCTTTGCATATCCTGTCTCCCATGGCTGGTATGCATTTCCTCCTTACCTTTGTCTCTTAAAATCTCTAGTTCCCTTCAAGGATCAGCTTAAGTGTCTCCTACAAGAAACCTTTCTTGATGACCCCAGCATGACTTCCCTCAACTCAAAATTACTGTGAATATGTTCTGTGTTTACTTATATGGATAGAAGTCATTTCCTCTGATAGACTGTAAGGGCAGGGACTATTTAATTTTTGTCTTGGTATTTCCAGTTCCTAGAAGAGAGTCTGGTGTCTAGAAATAAATAGTAGAGACAGTGGGTCAAGTGGGCTTGGTTACGCACAGTCAGTCATCGGTCAACTGCTTTGCCTATTCCTCTAGAATAGGGGCTCTGTGGAAGACTTCACTTTCCCATGGACAAAACATAGATTTAAAAAGACCCGAGTATGGAGGCCCATGGCTCTGGTCTGATGTGGAAATTGCTAGATCAGTGGTAGCAGGCAGATGATGAGAGAGTCTAGGTAGATGGCCACAATACTATTATGTTAACATTCCTAAAATGTTATATTATACATTGTATTCTAAAAATTATTTTTCACTGGAATTCTGATCAAATGAGATAATATTTCTAAAATGCTTGGCACAATTCTTGGAACATAGTAGACACTTAATAAATGCTTGTTCCCTTCCTTTCTCCTTCTGGAAAATGTAGATCTTTACCTTTCAAAACAATTTAATTTACCTTTTTTGGTTACACGTTAAGTTCCAAATTGTCTGTATGTCCCTATCTCCCTCCTTACCCGGTACTGGAGAAAGCCACTATTTGACATGCATGTATATATATGTGTATACACACATACATACACATATGTATATATAAAACTATACTATGTATCCTTCCATTTATCAATTCTTTCTCTGGATTTGGGTAGCATCTTTCTTTATAGGTCCTTTGTAGCTGATTTGAGTATTTATAACAGAATAATTTAGTAGTTCACAGTTATTCTTCAAATGATATTGCTATAGTACAATATTCTCTTGGTTCTGCTCATTTCACTCTTCATTATTTCAAGCAAATCTTTCCTTGTTTTTCTAAACTCAACCTGCTCATCATTTCTTATAGCATAGCAGTATTTCATATCTTTACCTTTTTTAATAATGCCCATCAAATCAGCCTTTAAGTCTGCAAGATCTGCTTTCGAGTCCTGACTCTGTCATATACTAGCGCTGGGTAAATTATTTAACCTTTTAGTTCCTGCCTTGGGCAGTTCTCCAAACGTACAATCTAGAGAGGTAAAGGGAATTTTCTCGTTGGGTGTTCCCTAAACCAGTGAAATACCAAATTCAATAAAACCAGGAACCCCACCATCAGAACAAACCAAATTATAGAAACATGTACAATGACTTTATGTTGCCTCCTGCTTCTTAAAAAAAGCTCTGTTATGTCCTCAATGTTTAATTGAATTTCAGTTTGTTTAGTGGTTGAAGGCAAAAGAGGACCTTTCTTTGTATAGCAGAAGATGAGTGGTTTCTTAATATAGGTAGCCAGCTCTGAGCTATTCTTTAGGAAATGATCCCTCCCTCCTCTTCAATTCCCCTTTCTCCTTTCTCCACCTTCCCCAACCCCATATCAACAGAAATTCTTGCTGCTCTGAGTAGAGATGCTGAGAAAGAGCTTCCTTCCTCCCCATCACATTGAATTGGTTTCAGGAAATTTAATAAAGAGACTCAGAATTTATTTCAATGAGATCCTTGGTAGTTATTAGACTTACTTGTTTCTCTCATGTAATTGCTCCTTTTCATTCATCCTGAGACAGCGTTGTCTATTCTATTTTTGGTGCATACCAAAGTCACAAAACTGCTTTCTGTATATTAAATCCAGTGAGCGACCTGCAACATGAATAACCCTACATCAAACTGCTTACCCTTTCAGGGAGGGAGAGAGGGAGAGAATTTGGAACTCAAAATTTAAAAAAAAATGCTAAAAATTGTCCTTGCATGTAATTGGGAATAATAGAGTATTATTTAAAAAGAGAGAGATGGGGAAAAAAGTAAAAAAAAAAAAACAAAAAAAGAAGGAGAGTGACGCAGGATGATTTAAGTAGGAGAAGAATTTTCAACATATTAGCTTCCAAATATAAGTTCACTTCATGTATTTTGCTCAATACAAGTAGGTAGTTGTTGCTTGTTGATTATTTGCCATTTATTTTTCTTAGTAAAGGACTTTCTTCCTAAATGTAAGTTGCTGCTCATTACAAGAATCTGAATTCACTCCTAAAATGAACTATGTAGACAAAATGGTTTCTCAATTAATTGAAAAAAAAAAAAAGAAAGAGGCATGATTTGATCTTAAAGATGGAGGTGACAAAGGGCATTTACAACTGAACATCGCCTCATAGCCCTAGAGAACAATGACACTGGAGTAATATTCTCAAAATAGCTTATTCAAGGACCAATCTCATAATGCCCAGGCATGGAAATTTTCCACTGACTGCACTAAGAAGTTTGTCCATGTTAGGGCTGGAGGATCAGACCTTACTATGCCATGATATCATCCAGGACCTCCTCCCCTCTGAGACAGTGCTTTGACACAGCCCTGAGTGCATTTTTAGTGGTGAAGTTGTCCCTCAGAAAGCACATTGCACTTCTCTGTGTCTCAAGGGTGCATGCTAAGGGGTTGTGGATAAAGAGAAAACCCAGTCAAATGCATATTACTGCATATAAAAATTATTGCTTTCAAGTGCTATGTTTTTTTTTTTTCTGGTCTTTTTGGAGGAGGGGAAGGCAGGGCAGTTGGGGTTAAATGACCTGCCCAAGATCACACAGCTAGTAAGTATTAAGTGTCTGAGGTCATATTTGAACTCAGGTCCTCCTGACTCCAGGGCCAGTGCTCTACTCACTGTGCCACCTAACTACCTCCCTACAGGTATGTTTTTATATTAATAACACTGAGTATATGGCCTTGTATTTGTTCTACTTTACAGAATCCACGCATTGTTCAAATAAAAAAGACTAGGGGCTAAAGAGATTGAAGAAGAGGCATCTTCAGCTGGGTTTTTGTAGAATATAAGATCCCTGAGGGCAGGAGCTATCTCATTTTTGTATTTGTATCCCACTGCCTACCACAGTGCCTGGCACATAATAGGTACCATCATTAATAGATCATTGCTGATTTATTGTATGACTGACTTTTACCTGACTTGATTATTGGATAGGCAATCTGCTCATGCTTGGAAGATACAGACTTAGGAAGTCCATAATGGGATTCTAAATAGATATCTGTTACCCCATTCTCAAGTTCAAAGTTTTACCTATTATGCAATGCTTTCTCCCAGGAGAGGTCCCTAGACTTTCAGAACTTTCTACATTTGTTAAACATTAAATATCTTTGTGCATAGAAAGACTTTTTATTGATCCTACAAAGCCTCAGTCATTTCTACAATGTAAACAAGATCCACTGAATGAAAGAGAGTTTATAACTTTATTTCAGGCCTAACTCTGTGAGCTATCTGACCGAGAAGAAGAACCTGGGTTGTGGGGAATGGTGCTGTTATAGGAACATGTGTTTCTCATCCCAGAAAATGTAATAAATAAAATAGCCAGTTTTTACAAATATTTTCCTCTTGGAAATATTGACTATCATCTGAGACATCTGACTTCTTTTGGTGTTTTGCATGAGGTTTTGTTTTGTTTTTCTCTTTTAAATAAATCTTCTGCAAGTTGATTGTCCCTCTGTGTTTCTGCATACTAGGCTGTTAAATGGAGATAATCAGGGAGTGCAAGTTAGGAAATATATTTCCATGTTTGGAAACATTTGCACATTTAGCATTATGACAGTTTCCACTTTTTATTCAGCTGTATTGGCATTATATAGAGCAGCCAGATGCTAATTTGATGTAAAGCAATTTTATGAGCATGGCGGTACTGCAGTTCTTCAGGGGAGAACTGATAAATTTGTCTCGAGAAGAAAAATGGCACCCTGTTGTATCAGGTAACGGGTGTTACACCAGATGATTTCAAAAATTTCTTCCATCTTTAAGATTTAATGATCCTGTTTTTCTTTTCCTTTCCTTTCTTCCTTTTTTTCTTTTGCTAATTTTTATTCATCATGAGAGAGGAATTCAGTGGAGAGGATGTAAGGAGGAAAGGGGTGAAATGGTTGCTATGTAAAGACCAAGACAGCAACAATTTTTAAAGACATTCTCTGATTCTGTCATTTATGAGCCGTTTTGGCCTGCTAGACATAGGACCACTGTTCTCTGATCAAGACTTCAGTGTCCTGGAAAGAGTTTTCAATTTGGAGTCAAATGACCTGGACTCTGACACTTTCTAGTGGTATGACTCTGGACAAACCATTTCATCTCTGTTGGCATCACTGTCCTCATGTCCAAAATAGAGACCATAATACTTGTACTCCCCTGTCACTGAGCTGTTGTGAGGCAAGTCTGTTAAAAACCATAACTCATTAGAGAAATGGGAATTGTTCTAAAACAGGGGAAAAAAAAACCTATTCTCCAGAGATTATTTAGAAAGCTATATTAGATAAAGATCTTTGCAACAAATTCCTTCCTGAGTGCTTTCAAGAGAGGAAAAAGTGTCTTTCTGAGAGATCGGAGTCTAAGTCATCAATAAATAAAAACAATCTTCCAGAATAGCAGAGTGGGGTGAAACTGAGTTCCTGAAATGCTTTACCTCATCAAAGGGAAAGGAGGACCCAGGGGGTGACTTTGGAAATCTTATTAACAACATCACTAATCTGAAAAGCTTCCTTCATGCTATGGTCATAGAACTATTAACTGGATACAGATTTGAGGCCAGAAGAACCATATTTCAGACTCACCTCAGCATTTATTTCTCTGTGGTAGGAACCATGATATACACATTCATCTTCCTACCACTGTCATCTGATTTCAATGTACCATAATCCTCTTTCATGTTACATCCTGTATCTTTTAACTTCTTCAGGGTTACTACTGTTCATCTGGCACGTTCCTTCCCAAGCATTTGTAGAAGTGTTTTGCTGAGTCTGATTCTCTTTTGTGAGACAGTGGTAGAGGGTGAGGGTAGGCATAAGTATGGGTGAGGGAAGTGCTGGCAAGGACTAGGATCCATTCACAATTGTGGAGAGACTTTGTCTTTACTCATGCTAGTCTTACTCCTTCTTCATTAGGTTTAATGTCACATTAAACACCAAATGACACATTAAACACCAAACGAACAGCAACAACAACAATCCAGTGCCAAATAGTTATTCAATAAGCATTTATTAAGCCTATATTTTTGTGCCAGGTATATTGGGGGTGCAAAGAAAAAGAAAACAGAACAAAACTTTTTGCCCTCAAGGAGTTTACAATCTGGGGGAAGGGAGAGCAGTATGTACACATACAAATAAATGCAAAGTACATGCAAAATAAATGCAAGATAATTTTGGAAGGGATCAAGGAATGGAGAGAGAGACAGAGACAGACACAGACAGAGACAGACAAATAGAGAGACCTTAACAGCGAGGAATATCAATAAAAATCTCAAGTATGAGATAAAACTCGAGCTGGACTTTGAAGGTAGCTAGGGATTCCAAGAGATGAGGTGACAAGGGAAGGTATTCTAGACACGAAGCACAGTCTGTGCAAAGGCTTAGATGCTGGAGATGAAATGTCATGTATGAGGAGCCACAGGAAAACCATGTTAGCTGGAATGCAGAATGTGAAAAGTAGTCAAATCATAAAGATCATAAAATGCCTAGCAGAGGACAGATAAAATATATTTTATCCTAGAGACAATAGAGAGCCACTGGAGACTTTTGTGCCAGGGACTGATATGAGACCTGGACAAAGGTAGTGCCCTATATTTTAGGACTATCATTTTGGCACCTGAATTAAATTAGATATATGAGAAATTGCACATACAAATCAGATAAGTTGAGTGATTATTTACAATATAAAAACTCTAAAACTGGAAAGGACCTAAGGGATCATTTATCTAATCCAAAGACCTCACTTTACAAAAGAGGAAATAGCCTAGAAAAGTTAGATGACTTACTTAAAAGACAATTTTTGTGTGTGTGTGTGTGTGTGTGTAAGTATTCACTTTAAAAAGATGGAGTTTTCTTGGTGCAGTTAAAGCTTATTAACTAATTGACTGACAAAAACTAGGGAGGACAGAGAAAAGTGTTGCAAGTTACTGCTAATTATTAACTCAAAGAGACATGAAAATGAAAAAATTAACTTTTGACAATTTAAAATTAAATTTCTGGAAAAACTATGAAAAAATTAATTTTCCAAAAATTAAAATTTGCCTTTTTAGGGAGGGATGAAATTGTACTTTGGGAAACTGAATTTATACTCCATATACATTTTCAGCAACATATCTATCTATTGCATAAAGCAGGGTACACTTGAACAATCAAAAGAAAAGCTATAAGATAGTGTGCTAACTGAAGGTGGTCATGGATATCAAATATTTATGCAAGACTGAACCGAAGTTATGAACCTTTATGAAGAAGGTAGGATCTCAGTCTCTGGTATAATGCATTAGTAATAATAATGCAACATTTCTATGAAGTTTTAAGAATTATACAATGTTGCTAATCCCCTAGAATGTTAATTCTGGGGGGGGCAGGCAGAGGAGGTCCAGGCCTGTATTTCATCCTGTATTTCTTTTCCCTGTAGGAGTCTAATAAATGCTTGTTGGGATTGTGTTGGATTCCTCACACCGGTTTGTTAGCTAGATAGTACCAGTATTATTAGCACTAGTTTCTAGATAAGTAAATTTAGGCTAGGGGAAGTGAGCCTGAGTCTCTCCTAACTTCACACCGAGGTGCTCTTTGAGAGCACTTGGCAAGAATGTTTGGCGACCTGTTAAATTATTGAAGGAAAGGGAGTTATTGGGACCCAAAGGTAGTTTGGGAGAGGCCTGAGAGGGGTAAGTGGCTTGATCAGATGAAGAAGGATATTAAGGATGAGTTATGGTGGTAGAAGAGGAAGCATAGTTGGGGCAGCCTGGTGATAGGCCATTAATGCCAATTACTAGGATCAGAACATAATTGGTAATAAAGTCCCTGAAAAAATGGAGCAATAAGATCAGAAAGCTGAGCTGAACCACTCTGTAAACAGTGAATCTGTTTGGAGGAGTGACATAAGTATAATCCAGCAAGAATCATTAAGCCCTTACTGGTTCATAGGATAACAGACACAAAGCTGAAAGGAACCTTGGCCTCATCTTTTCATTTTACAGAAAGGGAAACTGAGTCCTGGGATTAAGTGACTTGCCTAAGGTCACACAGCTTGCAAATGGCAGGGGCAGGACAGATTTGAGTGCAGGTTCTTTGAACTCCAAATCTAGCACCTTTTCCTACTGTAATGTATTTTGTCTTCAGATCAGAGATGCTTTGACTAAGACTGTAGCTTTAGGGATTAAGAAGAGTAGATATGTGGTTAAATGGAACAAAAGATAACAAAAAGAAGATTTGGCATCAGAGCCAATGTGCAGAGGAAAGGGCTATAATGCTAGTGGAAAACCATGGGTGTTTCCTACTTAGGAGACTGGTGATATGATGCCACAGGTTTGCCCAGGGGGATTAGGAAACTTTGCTAACTCAGTATCATAGGCAGGATAGGTGCCTAGTACGTTAGAGTTTTCTTTTCATTGTCCTTCATCGGGACTCATTTTTTAAGGCGAAAACATTTACTGTGTTTTTCTCTGAGAATGATTTAATGATGATTTAATCCTTACCACACCCCTGAAAAGAAGGTAAACTGTATGTTAGATTATCTCAAGAAACCATCCCATCTTCTCCTTCAGCCAAGAAAAGCTGAGAGTCAAATAGAAAAATGACATCCCTGTGTTGACATTTCGATTTAGATTCCTTAGATTCTCCCCACATGGTGAGATCAGTATAGGAGAAAGGGCCTTATACTGACTTTTTTCTTCAGTCCAGGAAATTTTATGTTACTTTATACTTTGGCACGTACTGGGTTTAGCCAAGCTTATTCCTCTTCTCCACTGCAGGGAGGAGGCTCAGGGTGAGGGGGGTCCTATCTTATACCCAATGGCTTCCATTTATGACTTTTTTGAATGGAATGGTTCTTAGGAAGGTGGGTAATAAAAATTTGAGCAATAATATCAATAGTGTCATATTATAATCTCATTAAGAAACAAAGGTATCATGGTAGATAAACTCCATCAGTGTTCACACATGTTAGAATAAAAGTTAAACACATGAAGGAAAATAATGCCATCTAAATTTATGGGCTGGGATTTTCTGTCATCATGTGTCTTGGTGCTACTAAAAATAAAACATGACTAACCTATGGAAGGATGCTAATTTTTAGCCTCCTCTAGAACATGTACAAAGAAAGCTCTTGAGCTTCACTTGGTTTCTAATGTCATCAAAAAGCCTTCAATACAACATGACAGCTTTGTATCATCTCATGCAGCTGATTGTTTTGTGGCCTGTTCTCTTCAAGAACATCCTGGATATGAATGGGAACAGAGGTCCATCTGGTTGTCTGAAGAGGCTTTCATCTCCAGCAAGCATACATGGGAGGGACTCAATGATTTCTTCCCCAGTCATTGACCTTTGCCACTCCACTTGTACATCCTATTTTTTAAAAGAGACATTTTGCATGTGTAGTAATAGTTTAATAAAATTAATTATTAAAGAGATATAACTTTTCATGATAGCAAAGTACTGGACACAAAGTACATGCATAGCCATTGGGGGTACAACTAAATAAATTGCGGTACATAAATGTAATGGAATATTACTACCATAAGAAATGATGCATATAAAGCATTTAGAAAAGAGAAGACTTAGATGACCTGATGGTGAAGTGAAGCAAGCAGAACCAGGATAACAATATACACACTGACAGCAATAATGTAGATGGAGAGAATAAGAGCAAGGACTGAAAGTGAATGGTATAAACTTGAAATGACAGAGCTTGGCCCCAAAGAAGAGACATGAGAAGGCACCAGTCCTCCTTCTCTGCAGAGGTGGTGGACTTTGAGTATGGAACACAATATAACAATAGATTTGTTTTGATGTGTTGTTTAGATTTGCTCAAGTGTTTTTCTCCCTCTTTTTCATTCTTTATTATAAGAGAAGCCCCTCTAGGAGGAGAAAGAGGGTGGGGGTACATTAAAAAATGTAGATGATGTAATAAAAGATATCAATAAAAGTATTATTTAAGAGTCTGAGAGTTG
>JAQQSW010006238.1:0-13997 GCA_028646575.1 Pseudocheirus occidentalis | reverse complement strand
TTTCAGTTCGGGGACTTTTCTGAATGTTCTGCAACAGGATATTACTTTGTTTACTGGGAGCTTTTTTCTATCTGATAGCATCCTTGGATTTTATTCCTGGAGCCTTGTTTGGAAGTCTAGGATTTCTAGATTATTTCTTTGTCATCTTTTTATTGCTTATATACATCTCCATCATGTATCCAGAAGAACAAACACAAAGATAAGACATGAAATAAATGAATATTGCTTGAGCTTATATGGAAAGCCATTCAAGGGAACCATAACAAAATACTTGAATATCATATTGCAGGTTCAAAACCATCTTAGGAAGTTTTGCTAACTGGAACTGTATCCGTGCATTGGAGGTTGTAATATTGAAACTAGATTAATAACCATCTAAGCAATGTCAATTTGTTCAGTAATTAGTTATGTAAAATAATACCATTTTAAAAAGTCATTATATAGGGGAAAAAATAAAATGAAAATGATTACTTTTATATGTTGACTTTACCTGTCTCTCAAAACTAAACCAACTGGCTAGGTAGAAAGTTATTAATAAATATGCAATTTTTTTACTACTTTCTTATTTGAAGGATAAATATTATAATGGATAGTTTTGTTTATACAGTAAAATGTTACATACAATTTGAAAAGTCAGTATCTTTTAGTATGTCCTACATTTTGTGCATTTGCAACACAGTTTTGCTTTTCTATTCCAGCATAACTATTTTGGCACCTAAAGCCAAAAGAACTTCACATTGTACAGGATTCATTTAGTTCACACATTGGCTTACATAAAGCAATTTTTAATAAATGCCAAATGTCATAGCCTAGACTGACAAATAGTAAGCACTCAATAAATGTTTGTTGAATGGACAAAACATATACATTTCTTGTTAACCAAAATGTTTGATATTAATAAATGTAATATTTAAATCAATAGCTTGATCTTTTCAAAGGGTAATCATATAATAGTAATTTGAAAAGGGGAAAACTGAGTCCAGGAAGCTAAATCAGGATAGTTCGGTGAATCTAATAGAAACAAAGCCAACTCTCATGAACTAACTACAAAACTTGTAGTGTAGCTGAATCATAAGCAACACAAATTAAACCCTAGCAGAAAAGAAATTGCTTCAGGCTTGGGGTGCATTGGTGGGATGAAAGAGTGAGTGAATGAGAAAAAATTTTTTTCCCTTGGAGCTCACATGTGCTCTTAAATTTCCTAAATTGACTTAACCTGGCATATTTTTTAATGAATTTTGTCACAATAATAATATGAAGTGACAGCTATTTCTAATGTATCAGTGGTGACAGATAATGAAAAATGGTAGCCTTATTGTTGAATATTGATTGAGCCCCTACTGTGTGTAATACTGTCTTTGGCATCAAGAGGGAAACAATCAGAAATTCCTATCTGTAAGTTATTCAGATGCAGACATCAACTTCTTAGCGACTCTAACATGTCCATAATGATGGCCTTATTTCAGCTTTTTTGTGATGGAGGACAACTGGCTGTTGTCCAAGGCAGAACAAAAGAAGTATGACAGGTGACATATTCTGTCATATTATGTTTAGGTAGGAAGGATTTTGATTATTTGGGGCAAAAGACAAAATTATATATCAGAAAGTGGTTATTCTTTGGAGGGGGGGGGGAAAGGTAGGGCAATTGGGGTTAAGTGATTTGCCCAATGTCACAATGGCTAGTTTTGTGTTAAATGTCTGAGGCTGCATTTGAACTCAGGTCCTCCTGACTCCAGGGCCAGTGCTTTCTTCACTGTTCCACCTACCCACTCCCTGAAAGTGTTTTAAAGTATTCTTTATTTCTATGGGATAATTTAAGAGTGAGTCTCAAGCAGAAAATGGACTAGGTACTTTCTCACTATTATTTATAAAACCCTAATTCCTACAGTAACTCATCAGAAAAGGGAAGAACAGCAGCTATGAGAATTTTTGCTACACATACACCTACATTTACTAAACAGAGGGATTCTGGAATACTTCAAGGAAAGAATAAATCTCACTTAGGGTGTGAAATTGAATTATCCTGTGAAAGAAGGACATTTTCAGTATGTATGCTCTACCTACACTACTCACTATTACAATTCTGATAAACATTAGTTTTATTTTAATATTCTAGGTAAAGGTATTCTTATTAAAATTTGTGGCATTTAAAGCATTGCAATATTTGAAAACACATCAAGTTTTAAAATGGCATTTTAAAACTTGTGGACCTTCTTACATTCATTGCATTCAATTCTGGAGATGGAGGTAAAGAGATTTTAAAGTTAATGTATTTTAACCTCCAATCAAGTTAAGTACTTTGCCTTCTAATCAGTGTTTGAAATCAGTCATAACTCCCATGATACAGGGTAAAAATCACACAAATCAAAGAGAATGCACAGAGTGCCCCCAGAAGTATATGATAAATGGATCAGTTATCTGGGAAACAAGGTAGAGTCCAGACATTGGCCAGATATCCCAACTGCCACAATTTCTGGGTTTTCAGGAGTGAATCTTCATTAATGCAACAAGAAAACAAAAACTATTTAAATTACTCATTACTATGTGCATATCTACCTCACAATGTTATGGAGAAAAAATACTTGAGTTTAAGTTTTGAATTTATAACTGCAAATAATTTGCTCTTTCAAATAAAAGCAGCATATGTAAAAAAATAGTATACAAGAACAGTGATTAAGATATTGAGGAGACTATGAAGTCACAGAAGGATAGACTTTGAAAACTTTAGTTGAGAGATTAGAATATTTAAAAAAATAAAGATATGGTTACTGTTTGGAGTTATGGATCATATGGAAAAGGAATTAGTTCTGTTCTGCTTGCATTCAGAGGAAAACAGTAGAGTTCATGAACAGAAGTTGTAGAAAGGCAGATTTCACCTTTCTATAAGGAAAGAGAAGAGTTTCTAACAGTAAGAGCTATTCCAAAAGTAAACTGGACTGCTTTCTGATAAAATAATGGGCACTCTCTAAAATAAAGGTGTTTAAGAGGGAGGACTGAGGTGGGGATGATGCAACCAAGATTAGAGGGAAAGCAGAAAGCTGAGAAACAATTTTTACAGCCAGTATTTCTGAGAAAGCACTCGTTGTAAAATACATAGAGGACTGAGTCAATTTCTAAGAATATAAGTCATTCCCCTTTTGATAATGATTCGGAGTCTGAACAGGTAGTTTTCAGATGAAGAAATTAAAGCTACCTATAGCCAAATGAAAAAATGCTCTAAATCACTATTGATTAGAGAAATGCAAATTAAAACAACTCTAAAGTAGTACTTCACACCTATCATATTGGCTAATAAGACAGAAAAGGTAAATCACAGGTGTTGGAGAAGATGTGGGAAAATTGGAACACTAATGCATTTGTGGTAGAGTGGTGAAATAATCCAGCCATTCTGGAGAGCAATTTGGAGCTATGCCCCAAGAGCTATAATATTGCATAGCCCCTTCAAGTTAGCAATAACACTACTAAGTCTAAATTCCAAAGAGATCATCAAAAAGGGGAAAAGACTCACCTGGGCTAAAAATATTTATAGCAGCTCTTTTTGTGGTGGCCAAGAATTAGAAATTGAGGGAATGCCCATTCATTGGGAAATGGATGAACATGTTGTGGCATATGAATGCAATGGAACACTATTGTGATAGAAGAAATGATGAAGGGAAGATTTCAGAAAAACAAACAAAACAAAACTGGAAAGACTTACATGAATTGATACTGAGTGGAGCAGAACCAGGAGAACATTGTACACAGTAACAGTAACACCATGCAAAGATCAATATTGATGCATTTGGCTCTTCTCAGCAAGACAACGATCTAAGAAAATTCCAAAAAGCTTCATATTGGAAAATGCTATCCACATCCAGAGAAAGCACTCTGGAGTCTGAATGCAGAGCAAACCACACTATTTTCATGTATTTTTTTTCTTTCTTTTGATTTTTCTCTTTTGTTCTGATTCTTCTTTCACAAGACAACTAATGTGGAAATATGTTTAAGATTCTTGCACATGTTCAAGCTATATCATATTGCCATCTAGGTGAGGGAAGAAAGGAGAAAAAAGTTTGGAAGTTAAAATCTATGAATGTAAATGGTGAAAACTTTCTTTAAATGTAACTGGGAAAGAAGAAATAGTATTAAAAAATTCATTTAAAAATGGGAAAATGGACACTTGTTGAAAAGACTGAAGAGGTGTTTACTATACATGTATGGGAAAGACTTCATGAGTTATTGTCCTCCATGTAAATTTGAGATTTATGCATTCTCAGATTCCAAATGTTAATAAGTAATATTCAGAGCTAGTTATAGAACTGTACCCGTAAATTTAAGATTGATCAGAAGATACCAATCTGCTGAGAGATATTCAGTGGATTCTCACATGGCTCATTCTTTGGCCCTGTAATGATACTGGGATTTGAAGATCTTCCATGCCCCTTGAACTTGCTGATGTAGCAGGAAGGGGTTGGGACAAGAGAAAGCCAGAGCCAAGCTAGCATCTGTGCAGGTGACTGGAAGCAGTGGCAGAGGCAGAGGCTGCAGTTGAGGTGCAAACTCCTGTATTTTTTTTTTTGAGCCAGCCAGGATCTCTGCTAAGGACTCCTTCTGAGGACTGCCAGGGAAGGGAAGTGAAGGGGACCAGAGCTGCGGGGAGCAAGCTGCTTGGATGCTGAGCAGTTGCTGTGAGTGAAGAGAGGAGGATCTTTGCCTGAGGGAGCCTGTCCTGTTTTGAAGGCTTGAGAATGTGCCAACTTAACTACATGTGCCAACTTCATAACTACTGTGTTGGCTTTGACTTTCCAGTTTTGGGACTCAGTTTTCTGGTATTTCAATAAATGTTTTTAACTACACAAGAAGAATATGCTATGTTCCACATTTTTACATTCCTCTGGTCCTCTATGTCATTGAATGTTGCATCATTTTCCTTCATTTTATAATAGTTATTCAAAGATGGCTGAAAGGATTTTCTTAATCAGGGGGACATATTACGTTCAACTATTAATGTTTTCCTTGTTGATCTCTTTGTTTATCTACAAGGTCTCTGAGTTTTCTTTTTCCTAATATCTTTGGTAACTTTTATCTTTTGGGGGGGGCTTATTTTATCCAATTGCTCATTCTCTGACTCTCTTCCCTCTGTTAGTGGTTTTCTTATGGTCTAGGTCTCAGATGGTCTCAACTTTCTCCCAAGCTGGGCAATTTACAGTTAACTCTCTTAGGTTTCTACTCCAAGTGACATTTGGGTGGATGGAACTAGTCCCAGCTAGATGATAAGCTCTTTCCCCTGGGTTTGTTGGTATGATACATATCTCTTCCTAATACTGCACACAGACATTGTCCTATAATGGTGTCCTGTAACAATCTTTGTGTTCCTAAATTTTCTGTCTCCTTATCAACAGTACGTAACACTCTTTTTAGCAACTCCAAGCTTGCCTTGTCCAGTTGGATACGATGAACTGACCGTGATTTTTTTTTTATTCTTTCAGATTGTGAGTGGTATAGACCATAGAGACAGTAAGTTGCTTTATCTTTGATGCACATTTTCTATTTTAGAGTGGTTTTTAAGATCAAAGAATCTATTTAGTGCACCATCTTGTTGGTCAGTGACCCAGAAAAGCAGATGCATGTGATTTTTTTACAGATCATTTGATTACTAGTTTATGAATTCCTTCCTGCTTTACTTATTAAGTTTATGTGACCAAACAGTAATTTCAACTTAGATATGTAAAACTTTGGAGACAATCTTGTCATCTTGAGGAACCTTGGGTTCCCTTTTTGAAGCATCTTGTGTCAAGGGTAATTTCAGAATCAAGATGATCCCAACTGAGAGTAGTTCAGTGTCTGGAATGCCTCACTAGAAGCAATGGACCTGGAGGAAAATTTTTAGGAAAATAAAGACTTAAGGTGAAATGTAACATGCTGGTTCAGCAGTCCTGGAAAGGGCATCATGTCTTGATATTTTAAGTGTCTGCCTCCAATGCCTATTCCTAAGATGCTGTAATAGGAATCTGAAGCTCTTTCCTGCCCCTAGATCCTTTGATAGGCTTAAGTGGCTCTGAGAATGTTCCCTGATTTGAAAGTATACTCTGCCCCCTAATAGGCTGAATGTGGTCATGTGGAGCCTGTGGCAGGAGGCTTGCTTTTTGGAAATGGCCACCTCTTGTTACTGTGTAACTGGACAGTGGGTCAAAAGGACTTTGACATTCTCTGACCTAGGAGAAGGCTGTATATATTCCCTGATGTGAGGCTTTGCTTTGGGGCTCACTTTGAGAAGAGTTGAGTGATTTGGCCAGATGAGATTCTGGGAAGCCATTGAGTCCCTGGATTTGAAAAACCAGATGTTGATGCTTCCCTCTCTGGTATCTTGAATAGGTTATGGATGTGATGGTCAGATGGTTGGAAGCCCATCTGCTGATCTGTTTCTTGGTCTGCTGGTAACTTGTGTTTGTAACTTGTGATTGTAACTTGTGCTTGTATTCTCTGGAGTTCAGGGTGCTGATTTTTCCCCTGAACTAGGTAAATGATGTTTGTTTGATTAAATAAAGGTTGTTAACCCATTTTGAGTGGCTTTCCTTTAGAAAAGCAGATCTAAGAACCTATGCTAGCAGCTGCCCTAGGTATTCTAGGGTGCTTGCTGATACAGATGCAGACTTCTGTGACTAAGGAATCCAGAAACTTCTGAAATACCAAGGTAGCCACTCCTTTAATTCCATATTAGTATTATTTTTTGATTACCAAAATTCCTAGATCCAAGTGACTCCTAGTCACTTCTCCAACTCCTTGTCATTCTTGAGAGTCACTTCTGGCACCTGAAACTGAGGACAGACAGCACAGAATGGAAACAAACACTCACAGGCCCATTTCTCAGAGCTTGGGTAAAGGAAGGAAAGCAAAGAGTAGGCAAGTTCCTCCTCTCTCACTAGTTCAGTTCCTTGTGTACAAACTTGGAAAAATAGTTTAGAGTTGTCAAAGAAAACGAAACAAAAAAAAGCTTGAGTTTTTAGAATAATATTGAGTTGAAAGAATTCTCCAAGGTACTGGTGAAAAAAAGGTACTGTAAAAAAATGAAGGGTTGATAATGTAGCCAGTTTAGGGAATGATGACTGAGATAATCTGAGGGTTGGAGAAATTATAAGACATGGTAAAGAACAGCATTAAGGCTGAGGGAAAGAATGATGCAAGATTGTAATTAGATAAAGGAATTTTGGGAGTTCAAGATTATTGAAGTGGTTCACTTTTGGGTGATGACAAGCTTAATAGTATAATCATTTCAAAGAATCTAATGAAATCTTTGAATTAACAGAAACATAGATGACACAACAAAGGAGGTGACAGATTTACGGTATGGCACTATTGTCAGAAAATGTCTTGAATGTTCTGTTCTGTTCTGGGAATTAGTGATGCTTCACCTATATAAAAACAAAATTTAGTGGATGACAGTGCTTATCACAAGGCCTGTCATACAGTGGGTGGATAATAAATGTTTATTGACTGACTAACTTGCTGATATTCTTAGAATCTATTATTTTTTTTAATATGGAAAGATTTAAATTTTTCTACTTGCCATGAAAGGGCAGAAGTAGGAGAAATACAAGTCACTAATGGAAAGACAATTTAAAATAAGGGAGAAAATTCACATATTTAGAACTGCATAAAAAAGTAGACTGACTTCCTTTTCAGCAGAGGTATACAGATAGAAACTAGATGCCCATTTGTTCAGAATATATCAGAAGTGAACCATGCTTCTTATTAAATTTAGACAAGGCACCTTAAACATCAAGAAATTCATGGTTCTACAACTGAGTTACAGTGCCTAAAGCAAAATGGTCTCTTAAATATCCAAAGACAAGTTAGTAGCTTTTCTTTGCTATCCATCAAAGTGTTAGCATAGTAGCACTAGGTAAACACCACTGCTGAAGTTGAGTATTTTTCTAAGCCTGAATTTCTTGTTGAAGTCATTGAATTGTTCAAGACAGTTAAACAGCTGAAAATAGAAATAATTATATAATTCAATCACAATTCTGTGAATCAGGAGAATTAAGAAATATTCCCATAGGAGAAATTTCAGTTCAGATACAAAGGAAAATAATGATTCACCATCCAGGAGAACATTTTGGAACTATGCCCAGAGGGTTATAAAACTGTGCATACATTGATCCACTAATACTGCAAGTCTGTATTCCAAAGACATCATAAAAAAAAGCAAAAGGATCTACATGTACAAAAATATTTATAGCAGCTCTTTTTGTGGTGGCTAAGAATTGGAAACTGAGGGGATGACCATCAATGGAGAACGGCTGAACAAGCTATGATATATGAGTATAGTGGAATATTGTTGTGTTATAAGAAATGATGAGTAGGTAGATTTCAGGGAAAAAAAAACAACAACCCTAAAAAGAATTATATGAACTAAGGCTGAATGATGTGACCAGAACCAGGAGAACATTGTTCATAATAACAGCTAGATTGTGAGATGACCAACTTTGAAAAACTCAACTCTTCTCACCAATGCAATGATCTAAGACAATTCTGAAAGACTCATGATGGAAAATGCTGTCTACATCCACAGAAAGAACTATGGAGCTTGAATTCAGATTGAAGCATACTATTTTTTTCTCTCTTTTTTTTCTTTCTCTTGGTTTTTCCCATTTGTTTTCATTGTTCTTTCCATAACATGAATAATGTGGAAACCTGTTAGCTATGATTGTACATGTGTAGTCTATATCAGATTGTTCACTATCTTGGGGAGGGGATAGAAGTAAGGAAAGGAAAAAATTGGAACCCAAAGTCTTATAAAAGTGAATGTTGAAAACTATCTTTATATATAATTGGAAAAATAAAATACTGATAAGTACGGAGATGATGGAAGAAAATGAGGAATCTAAGATATAGTAGGATATAGTGAAATTTCAGCCATTTGGAATGCCATTTTCACAGACACAAGGAGGAGATGAAATTCCAGTTTCAGATAGCAAAAAATAAGCCAGATTGATTAGAGTGTCTAAATATTAGCAGCCACTAGCACTTGATCTTAGGGAGGGGGAAAAAATGGAATGAAGTAGGCAAGGCATCCCCAGAGAAGAGATAAAGAGATAGATCTGATACCGAGTTTTTCCATAAAATCTATCTCATGACAGGGGGTTAGCACCAACACAGATATAAAAACTACAGTTGATATTGTTGCTGTTAGTCCTTTGCTTTGAAGAAGACCAGTGTGTGAATAAGGTTTAAATGAGGCAGAGCTGCATAGAGTCATCAGTCTCTTCTAGAGTCATCAGAATCCAGTAGCATGATACAATTCAAGCCATGCCCTGGGATTTAGTGGGTGATTTTGGCATTTTTAATGTATAAACAAGCACTAAGCACTCCACTGCAACTTCTTCAGCCACCTTTGTGGACATTGGAACAAAATGATCTCATCTGCCCTTTCTGAGAGGATGTCTTCATATGCTTGAGTTAGACATCTATCTCCCTAACTCACCAATGGATTTAAGGCCCTTCATTTACCTTCAGTCTGGTATAACCTATCTGCCAAGATGATTTACTAGCATGTGGCCACTGTACATGCTACAAATTCTTGCAGTCAGAGATTAGAGTTGCGTGCCAAATAGACACCAAAAGTGGACAAG
The DNA here is from genome assembly GCA_028646575.1 of Pseudocheirus occidentalis. NCBI lineage: Eukaryota > Metazoa > Chordata > Mammalia > Diprotodontia > Pseudocheiridae > Pseudocheirus > Pseudocheirus occidentalis. The sequence goes on along the minus strand of JAQQSW010006238.1, from coordinate 4,386 downwards.
CATCTTTAAAAAAGGCTCTGCAAGCTCTCACACCAGAGATATTAGTCAACTTTAAAACCCCATACACCCATTGAAGACAAATAAAAATACTTTGATACTCTTTATCAGATTGGAAAAAGGAGCATTTATACAGAAATACTCATCTGGGGGTTTCTAGTAGTAGTAAAAGTAGAAAAAAGTGATTTAAAAACTCTCACTATCCCTTAAGACAATATTTACAGAGACACTTAGAATTTATGTATCAATTTAATGATCTGTATTCTTTTTAGCTAAAACAATTCTGAATTAAATTTTGTTAACAATCAAGTTAGATTCTCCCTAACGAAACTTAATTTGATCAGTTCATTTATCTCTTTCTGTGCAAGGTTTCAGTGAATTGCAAAAATCATTTACTCTGTAGAGCATTATCATTGGATATAAGAAAGATATACTCTGTGGTTTTTTTCATACATACGTACTTTTTATATGTACATGTGTACATGCATTCACATGTACACACATGCGTATTGTAAATAGCAGATTATGATTTTCATTGGTGGAGACTCCACAGTGACTAGACCATACTACTGTGTGTCAGTGAAGTCAATTACATAAGCATGATATACATAAGCATTGAGAAAAAAAAAAACACAATAAAAACAGACTTTTACTGATAGTAAAAATTAAAGGAATTTAGTGCATATAAATGCACTAAACAACTACCATATAGGGCTAGGTGTGAATATGTCCTCCTTGTCTAAGCCTCTCTGACTTGTTTTGGTATGTAGCTAAACAAAACAAAAAAAAAAAAGAAAAAAAGATTTTAGGGAATATAAGTTGGTCTTTGAGACTTCAAACTTTCCCTTATATCTACAGATAAGCCTCATTAAATGCAAAATTTAAGAGAACTTAGTTCAATTGTCCAGGATCAAACCTCCCAGTGCTTTCATCTCCATCACAGGAAGACATATGGTAAAGTTGTTTAAACAGTTTACACTGTTAAATGGAAAAATAGTCAGCTATATACCCTTGTAGGACAATCTCCTCCCTAATGCATGCTGCTCACTGCATTAATGCTATCAGGTACTGGAAAAGTGTATCATCCCTGGTCTCTTTTAGTGATGCAAATATGTAGGAGTGATTTTAGGTAGTTCAGAAGGAAAATGCATACATCCATAACCTACTGCCAGTACCTCCATTTCTCCCTGTCTCCTTTCTACTCATTTAACAGGTTGAGAAACTGAAGTTAAGAGAGATCTAGTGAATTGTATATGGTCACACAGTATCACAGTAATGAATCTCAATACTTTAAAAATTATTTTCTTTTAAATTTATGAAATGAATTAAGCATTTCCACAATATAGTAAAATAAGAAATGATTGTACATGAAACTTGAAATCTATTGTGTACAACTTCCTATTCCTTTCAAATATATAATGAAGTTAACATGTTACATTTTTTCCTTTTTTTCTCCCTTGACCCAAAAGATGACTATCATTAGACACAAATATGTAAAGGCATGTCCAATCTTTTGATACACACTTCTGTTCATCATTTCTTTCTTTGGATGCAGATAACATCTTTCTTCATAGGTCCTTTGTAGTTAATTTGGGTGTTTATAATATTCAAAATCACTTCATTACTCAAAGTTGTCCTTAAAACATTATTGCTGTTACCAGATTACAATAATTTCTTGGTTCTGCTTATTTGGTTCTTCATTATTTCCTGCATTTCTAAGACTCTAACAGCATGATTGTAATGATTGAAGGACAAAAGAAATTAATAAATCTCTTTTTATGTATTTAGAATTAACTGATTTATAACAGAACATTTTACTGAGAATATATTGTAAAAATCCGAGTTTCTAAAATTAATACATAATTCACCCAAAGCAAAAATATCCATTACCTTTTGCTCTGACAATATTCTGATTATCCCTGCAAAGCTTTATCAAATTAATATCCATTTGTTCCCCATGCCAAATCTGTGATTTCCCATACCAAAACACCATTCCCTGACTACTTTATATTAGAATGTATGATTTTTAAAGGCAAGAATTATTTTCCATTTGTATTTCTCTCTGTGCAGTATATAGAGTGCTGTATTTAAATCCTTTAAATCCTTCCTCAGACACCTATTAGCTATGTGACCCTGGCCTAGTCATTTAGCCATCTTTCATATAAGTTTCATCATTTGTAACATGGGTTGTGAGAATCACACATGTCGTTGTGAGAATCTTTGGACATCTTAACATCCTAAATAAATGTTCATTATTAATATTTATTTTTTCATTTATTAGTACATTTACCTGAATAAAACTGCCTGGTAGGACTTTTAGGTAAAATATTTTACAATGACCACAAGCTGTTAGGATATAGTGTCAAAGCCATATGCTCTTTGTTTCCTTCTGGTTCTTCAGTCACTTCCTAGAGTCATCTCGATATTGAGGAAGTTACCTTCACTCTCTTGGACACAGGAGAAATCCCTTTATAGCTGCCTTCTAGATTAGTATTGGACATCTAGAGAAGCAATTACTTAGCCTCTTTTTGTACATGATCAGTGACATTCCTACAACTACCATCTCACCTTAAAAATAACAATACTTAGTAGAAACATAAAGACATTTTTCTTTATAATAGAAATTCTACCTTTCTGTGTATTTGTCTAAGGATGTCATTTTCCATAGCAGTAATTATTGTTTTAATGAAACTACATGGACCATGTTAGCATTTTAACTATGCATCAAGTTTTATAATGCTTCTTAAAATGTTAGCTTAGATCAAAGAAATTAATTTTAAAATGATTTTAAACCCAAAAAACCCCTGCCTATTTCCAGTAAAATGCTAAGTACAAGTTTTGTCAATGAATGGCTCTGCACATAAACTTTAACAAACTTATAGTTACTGTTATCACCAATGTTAATATATTATCAAAAATACTTTCTAGATGAATAGTTTTTTTTTAATGAATGTTATAGTTAATATTGCATTGAGTTCAGGTTCAGAGATCCTGGGTTTAAATCCGAATTTTGTTTCGTACATTGTTGTGATCTTGCAAAATCATTATCCTCTCTTTGACTCTTTTTTTTCTCACATGTAAATTATAAGAGTTTAATTAGTTAATCATCTAGAACTTTTCCAAATTTGAATCTTTGATCATAAACAGTCTTTTAGTGATAAGCCTCTTCATACTTCATCTGATTCCTTATGGAGGAGAAGTCCACATCCAAGCCAATATCCAATGTAATAAGCTTGTCAAATATAACCTTCACGAATGGAGGTGTGAAAGTGGAGATAATAAACCTAGATAATCACCCCTTCCTACATAAAAGTGGTGTGTATCAAGGTTCTATGCATTGATAACTTTTAACACTTCTCCCAGCATGCTTCTCTTTCCTCCGTCTCAGAGTTTCCATGTAAAATGTTTCTTTTTTTTCAATATTTACAGAAATTTATTACAGAAAAACATTCTCTGAAATACAAACAAAATACTCCCATCTCTTGCTGCCTTTCTTCCCCCTAGAAACCCATGGCCCCTCATTAATGAGAATCAGAATTAGAGCCAATTTGGATGGGAATATCCCCTTGTTGGTTCCTACAACTTCTTTTTTATTATTAATTATTTTATTTATTTTCTTGTTTACATCATTCATTTCCATGAGATTTTGAGTTACAAATTTTCTCCCTGTCTATACCCTAACCACAACCCCAAAACGGTGATCCCACTGTAAAGCACCTCCCACCATCTGCTCTCTTTTATGTCCTCCTCCAACACCCCTCTAACTTTCAGGTAGGGCAGGGTGTGTCTCCCTACCCCAGTGACTGTATATTTTAATTCCCAGTAGCATGTAAGTAATAATAATAATTAGCATATATTCATATATATATATATTTATTTATATATATAAATACATTTTAATATTTGATTGTAGAACTTTAAATTCTAGATTCTTTCAGTTTCTCCCTCATCACCCACCCCCACTGGAAGGACAAGCAATTCAATACAGGCCGTACATGAGTACACAGGATATCTCCACAGTGGACATATTGTGAGAGACTGATTATATGTCCCTCCTTCCTATCCCGTGCCCCACTTGTTCTATTCTCTACCCTGTCCCTGTCCCTTTACTGAAGTGTGTGCTTCCAGCAACCCTCCCCCCAACCCTGCCCTCACCTTTGTCATCCTACCTCTCATCCCTATCCCCACTACTGTCCTGTGTGGCTAGATACCCAGTTTAGAGTTTATGTCATTCCTTCCCTAAGCCAGATTCAATAAGAGTAAATGAAAGCAAAGTTGTAACAGTTATCCCTTCCCTCTTCTATATGGGATGATTAACCCCCATTTGCCCCTCCCTGTCTCCTCTCATTCTAGTCCTCTCCCACCTCAGAACTTCACCTTTTAAAGTAT
>JAQQSW010006237.1:0-13997 GCA_028646575.1 Pseudocheirus occidentalis | reverse complement strand
AATTGTCTTGGAAGCATTTGGTGTGGGAGTTCTGAGTTCTGGGCTGTCTTCCTCCCATTCCATGTTTTGATCCTTTTTGCCCACAAAAAAGGATTCTAGAGTTTTATTGCTGCTCTTATTTTGCTTCCTTTTCCTCATGTTGGCCAGTCAATTAATTGGTTGTTTTTTTAAAGCTCTGTGAAACTCTGCTTCCAGGGGTGAAAGCTCTGTTCCAAATCACTGGGGTTTTCCCAGCTGCTGGAGCTATTAGGGGGGTGTTGCAAGTCCCCTCAGCTTTGGCTTGCTGAAAGTGCACCCCAGGACCACTACCCAAGGCCACGATCCAGATCCAGGCCGCTCAACGCAAGAGCACTTGGCCCTGCTCAATCAATTCAGCCTCCCTGCGGAGTCCACAGGCCAGGGGCTCTGAAGCAGCCTGGTGGGGGCAGCCGCTGGTTCCAGCAGTTCCCTACCCCCACTGCTTCCTTGCCCCAGGGGCAGATTGGCTGAACTGCTTTTCCTCCCCCAAATTGAGTTTCAAAGTTTCACTTTCGTTAACCATCTCTGATCCTTGTTTGCAGATTTAAAGATGCCCTCAGGCAGATGCTTTAGATCTTCTCTGAAGTAGACTCAAGTTGCAGCTTGGGAGACTCAGCTCCTCCTGGCCTGGGCTGCGGTTTTGGGCTGGGCCAATCTCTGCTCCCGTGCGAGCTGCCCCTCTCCAGTCCCTGTTCCTCACGTCTTGGCAGATGTGGAGGTGCTGGAGGCTGTAGATCCTATCCTCTGAAGACTGGCTGCAACGGGGCTTGGCTGAGCTCAGCCCGGCTCCTTCCCACTGCCCTGGGCCTGGCCATGGTCTCGGCTTGAGGCTGGGCCAGCCTCTGTTCCTGGTGGCCACGGTGAGCCCCTGCTGCCGAGCTGCCTTCTGTGAGACATGTGTTTTCTGTATTTTTGTGAGTCTGAGAGTCTTAGACTTTGTCTGGGCTCATAATTTTATAGGTGTTTAGGGTGGCAGAGTGGGAGCTGCGGCACCTTGCTGCTTCTATGCCGCTATCACTTTGTATTGTTACTATCACTGTAAGACTGAAACCGTAAAACTGCATCTCACTAAGCTTCACTTGCACTTTATTTTTGATGAAATTCATGCTACCTTTTTAGAAACAATGAATTATCAAGCTGGTAAACCTTGCGGAGTTCTCAGTTTTTGGTTAGCAACTTCTCAATATCCTCATCATTTTCATCAAACCAGTCTTGATGTGTGTGAGTGTTCTGACCCAGATAAGTAAATGATGTTCTGTACAGCAAATTTCTGAAAGTTTCCCACTCCTTCTCTGTTCTGCTGTTGCCAATTGGGTTGGTTCAGTTTTCCCTCCAAGTTTGCCACAGAGAAATGCTCTAATCTGCTGGCATCAAGTCTTCTGGTAGTCATCTTGCCTTGGGACCACTGCTCTTGTTGAATGAGAACGTGTCACTTAGGAGGATGTGTATAATTGGTCCAACACTCTGCAGTTTTATTGAATTTAGGTAAATGGAAGACAATGTTGCTGATAGGAACATCATGAGATGTACAGATCTTCAGCAGTAAGTGACCACTGCTGTTGCTGTTTCTGACTCCATTCTTCCCTAGAACTTCCTGCTGTAACTGGTAGTCTGTGCCTACTCTTACATTAAAGTCATCCAGAATTATAAGTTTGTCCTCTTTTAGCACATTAATGATGAGGTCTTCATAAAATTTTTCTTTGACTTCATCAGGATTTGTCATGGTGTTTTCTTATAAGTGATATGAGAAATATTTCTCTTATATTTAATAACTAATATTAGGATTAATAGGGCTAATTTCTCCCCTTTTCTACTTCCTTATCCAGAAACCAATCAGTGTGGGAGATTTCTCTTAGACATTTACGCAGACCAAGATCTAATCAGATAGTAAAAGAAATTCTAAGTTTCGGCTAATGGGTATATTCCTGTTCATTGTGTTTGCTCAGACAGGTCCTGGGGAAATGTTGATTCTCTCTATTATCAAGACAGGTGAGGGGCGGCTAGGTGGTGCAGTGAATAGAGCACCGGCCCTGGAGTCAGGAGTACCTGAGTTCAAATCCGGCCTCAGACACTTAACACAAAAAACTAGCCATGTGACCTTGGGCAAGTCACTTAACCCCAACTGCCCTCCAAAAAGCAAAAAAAAAAAAAAGACAGGTGATATGGAAATTAATGCCTTAATCAAGATTTGAGTGACCTAAGTCATGTATCTCAAGCTATCCCACCTTCCATTTTATTATTCAGTTAGAGTTAATGAGAACACTTCCTCTTTAAAGCACATATAAACTGTGACAACCTAACCCCCCCCCCCCCCATATTAGGGATCTTTTGTCTAAGAGAGATAGCCAAATGATCATCCTTTTATTGATAACTTGCTGGCCCTATTAATAAAATGATTGTTACCCAGAAATTATTTCTCTGGGAAATTTTTAATTATCACAGTGATGAGCACATTGTCACGAGCCTGTCATTCACTCCTTTTAGGTGGCATATAAGCTTGTTACCTAGATTAATTTTGCTTGTGAAAACTACTTCAGCTTTAAAGTACTCCCCATCATTGCAGCCATTCCAGAAAGATGTGTATCCAGCTCTGACTTTGGTAAGCTGGCCTTTGTTTGCCAGCCTTGTTTTACTCAGGGCTATATAGATGTGATACCTGTTGAGTTTTCTTGCAACAAGAGCTGTTTGTCTTTCAGGTCTGCTGGACTTCTTGTTATCCATAAGTGTGCACACAATCCATGTACCTCTGGTGAATGGGATCATCTTCACAAAAGTTTTTATACATTTTTGTAGTTTCATAGGGTGAATCCCTTCTTGCTGCAGTAAACAGGCCAGATTTAGGTTGACTGAAATAGAAAAATCTTAGGGCACCTTTCCTTATGCCAGAAGGTGAGCAGTGTGGTTTAAAAAAAAAAGTCTACTTAGAAACTCAGGGGCTGCTGAATTCTGCTGTTGCTTCAGTCCTGTGAGAAGATGACTCTATGACCTGGATCACCTCTAAGGTGTTATGCCTGCAGTTCCCAGTGTATCCACACCTGCTGCTTCATCACTTGCCCATCCACACAGGGATTTAATGTAGGTAAGAATGGTAAACTGGAATGGGTATTGCCTTTGGACTCTCACATACATTGGATTTAAGTGGCAGAGTTGCATGCAAAGTTATCAGCCTCATTCTCTCTTCCAGAGTCATCAAAGTCCCGTGGCAAGACAAGTTACAACAATTGGTGATGGCTTAGGATTCAGTATATGACCCTGGTATCTTTGATGTCTAGCTAAGCTCCAAGTGCCTACTTCTACTGACTTCATGGCCCACTGAAGCCCATTGCCAATATCCACCTATTCTGTCAGGGAAAGTCTTCATGTACTTGAAGTAAACATCCTCCTTACTTACCAACTAGCTAGAGGCCCCTCAGTTACCTTCAATTTGACTGAGCCCATCTGCTGAAATGCTTTATCTGGTTGTGGCCACGGTGTATCAAGACAGTTTCTAGGAGCCATGGGACACACATGGGTGTCAGGTGGATATGAAAGATGGAAAAGAGCCCTCAACAGGGCTTGGCAGCCCTCACACTAGAGATACTTGTCTTCCTCAATACCTATATACCCTGGTCCATGTGAAGCACATGTAAAAATGTTAACTCTTATCATTATTATGCATTGACAATGTGCCAGACACTAAGCCAGGCACTAAGGAAATAAAAATAAAAAATGGTGCAGTCTCTGAAGTCAAGTGCCATTCAGATGAATAGAGTGGGCATGATTCATATAAGTATAATAAAACAAAGAATGTGGTTGGGGCAAGGGTGTCATCCAGATAAAATGTTACAAGATGAGTTAGAGATTGCTTTCTTCTGAGAGTAAAGGGCAGGTGGGGAAAGTTCTGGAGGATAATCAAAGGGCATAGATCTTCAGAGGTCAGCTAGGCCAATCCCCTGATTTTGCAGATGAAGAAAAAAATGAGGCCTTAAGAGATATAATGAAGATAATAAACTTTTTAGGTCAGATTTTAGCTTATGTCCTCTAACTCCAGAGCCAAATTTTATTTTCAGTGTACCACAATGATGACTCCTGTGTGCATGTCCATGTGAAAGTGGAAATATACAGACACATATAGTTCCTCTTCTGTTTCATCTATTTAATATTTAAAATATATAACTGAATGGCCCACATGCTCCATTGGTATAAACTCAATCCACGCCTCTTGAGGTTCAATGTAATGTAGTATTACAGTCCTGTATGATATTATAATTGCAAATAATTTTTATGGAACTGAAAAAATGTTCCTTCCCATCTTTACAGAGAATTATGAGTACTGAATATTGTATATAATTCCAGGCTTAGGTGATATGTTGGTTGGTTTTGCTGTATTGTGGGGTATTTTTTTATCTTTAAAAAAACCAACTATATTATGAAAGATGACTCACTGGAGGGTAAAGGAAGAAGGATATAGTTGGAAAAGGTGATATAAAAAACAAAAGACATCAGTCATTTTTCTAAGGTCCCAAGGAAGGCCATAAGACAATTGAGTAAGATACATATGGATTAATTATGGGAACATGTGAACAAGAATAAAGCAAGATAAATGTCAGATCTTACCCTTAGGTACAAAAAATAATTTTGGAATTACAACATGGGGGAGATTTGTTTGGATAAGAATTGTTCTGAAGCTCCTTGAGTGGTCGCCTGCCCAGGAAGGAGCAGGGTCAGTAGGGAAAAGGGGACCTGGAGCCATTTATTCCTCCTCCGTTGCAGCCTCTTCTGTGGTCGTCGTGGAGCCCTCAGCAGCGCCATGTTGGGCCAGAGCTTGCGCAGGTTCTCCAACTCCTTGGTTCGCAGAAGGCATTATGTGGAGGGCCCAGGGGAGAACCTGCCCTTTTCAGTGGAAAACAAATGGCAATTGTTGGCAAAGATGACTCTGTTCTTTGGATCTGGATTTGCTGTACCTTTCTTCATTTGTAAGACGTCAGCTGCTTAAGAAACAAGATTCACCTATACAGGAATCATACTTGAAGAACAACAACCACTTACAAAAGCAGTTTTGAAGAATGGAGTAAGCAAACTATTTACCATAGTATATGTCTTTGTAAATAAACCTGTCAAATGAAAAAAGAAAAAAGAATTGTTCTGAAAATCATCTGGGCTTTTAGTGAATTTCAGGATCAAGTTAAGTCTGCAATGGAACTCCTCAGTGAGAAAGCTCTCTCTAGCTTTGCCAGTCTGCTCCTTCTCTACAATTTATAGATTTTTTTTAAAGAATTATGTAGAGCACTGAATATTATATAGTAGGGTTCTACAGCTAGTATATGTCAGAGGCAGGACTTGAACCCAATTCTTCCTGACTCCAAGACTGGCTCTACTCAGTGCATCAGGTTGTTTTGTGATGTGTCAGTAGCCCCAAAAACTGATATAATCATAGGACGCACTGAAGAGGAAGAGCTTCCCAGAAGAGGGAGGTGATAGTCCTTCTGTACTCTGGATTTTAGATCTTGGGTGGCATAGTTTAAAGAAGACATCGGTAAATTGGAGAGTATTCTGAGGAGGGAAACTAAAATGGAGAAAGACCTACAGTTAATGCCATCTTAATATCCCTCTTAAAACCAGGAGTATTTAGGCTGGAGAAGAGACTATATGGGGAATAGTTTGAGAGGGAGGAGAGAAGTTTATAGCTCTCTTCAAATATTTGAAAGCTTGTCTTAGGGAAAAGGGATTAAACTTATTATTATGTCTCAAAAGAACTCTGAGGGATGGGTGGAAGTTGTAAAGTGGCAAAGATTTGATGTCAGAAAAAAAAACTTTCTAAAAATTGGAAGTGTCAGTAGAATGGGCTTCCTAGAGAGGTGATATATTCCTCCCTCCTTAAGATCTTCAAGCAAAAATTGGGTCCTGATTTGTTAGATCCTCTGTGTTTAATTGGCATCTCTTTCATGTACGGGTTGGACTAGATGGCTGCTGTTTCCTTCTAACTTTTGAATTCTGTGACTTATGAGTCAAATAGTTATGAGAAGATATGGATGGGTTGCAATCTCCATTGTTATAAGGAATAATCACATTAATTATAGATCACAGATTCACCGTAGCATCTAAGTCTACTCAAAAGTAGCACTGTTCATCTTCATGATAATTTGATTTCCAGGTGAATTTATTCCTTTCCCATATATGTGAATGTTATATCAATGGATATCATGCTAATCTAACTCCAATCTTCTTTGTCATCCTTACCTCATTTTCAAACATTTATATTGAGAATGGGTTTGACATCATGTCTAATCTGTCCTTTGCCATGACTCTCTTCATATGTATTTTTGCCTTATTTTTCCCTTGAGTGGGGTTGCAACATTTTTACATACTCCAAAAAGCAATTATTGTATCATCTGGGGGTATTTTTTGTAGGTGGATTTAAGAACCTCTATTCAGTAATTTTCCTTGAATTTCCAGATTTTCTTGTTCTTTCTAGCATGAGTGCCAACAATGTTTTGTTAATTTTTTTGTTCAAAATAAGACATCTCATCATTCAAGACCAGCTTTTCAAAAAGCACATATAACTGAGTGCAAAATGTTATTTTTCATATAACAAAATCCACTCCCCAAAATATTTGTAATCAGTTTATAAAAATAGAAATTTCATACTATCCAGAATATATAAAACATAAAAATAGATATAATTTTCATATCTAGAAGGATGTATGATATTCAGTGTAATCGAGTCCTAACACTACTATTCTACTGTAGAAAATTATACTAGTGGTTACTGTGGTATCATGAACAGAGTAGGAATTTAATAAATATGTATTGAAGTAAAGTTTTACAAATTTTTTCATATTGCTAGCGGTTCAAGCATCATTCATCTAAGATAGACAACAAGCTGAGTATTAGAACTAAAATATTTTGGTGATGAGAAAGAGAATGATTCATATATATTTGAAGATAATGCAAAGGATGTTAAAGAATCAAAAATTATTAAAATACTTACCTGCCACTTTATAAAAATGTAGATTTGATGCTTATAGTAATTCATTACAGTTTTACATACATTGGAGTTTTTAAATTAATAGTGAATAGTACAGGGAAACCAGCATTGTATTTGGACACAGAAGTCAAGGGTTTGAATAAGTTCTGCCACTTAATAGCTGTGTATCTTTGGGTAAGTCACTCAACATCTTCTTTATACCTGTTCTCTTATCCCTGAAAGAAGACAATTATACTTGTACCACCTACCAAACAGTTATTATGAGGAATTTACTATAGAAATTCTAGTTACAAATTTCTCTTCTAGTAATTCCATGCATAAAACATCAGGTTTACCTCTGAGAATTAAAAATAAAAATAAAATGCATTTCATTTTACTGTAGAATCTCAAAATGTTGAGATGACAAACATGAAACAACATTTTAAGAACATTTGTTTTTCCTTTTTATAAAGTCTCTTTATTTCAAAGAATTTCTTTGGAGAGAACTTTGGTTAATATAAGGTAAAAAGTCAAAATTTGCATGTCAACAGCAATATTTTATGAAGGAGTCAAAAAGCATGAGACTTTTCTTTTTCTTTCTTTCTCATTTCCTTTTTCTTTCTTTTTCTTTTTCTTTTCTTTTTATATTTTGCAATTTTTTAATAACATCAATTAAAATACTCAAGGAGCCATGCATCTTCAGAATCTCATATGCAAGAGTCTAACTACTCCCTCCATAGTCAGAGTGAAAAGAAAAAAAAGAGAAAAAAATGAATTGATCAAATTTTTAGAGAAAAGGTAGTCTCTTTATTGACATATATGAGTTAGAATAAATATCTTTTTAGTCCTTGTTCTTTGAGTACACTTAAGTGACTTGCATTTGCTATGTGTATTTGGTTGGCAATGGAGTTTTGTCATTCCCAAGACACATGAAAAAGCAAAATTGGATTAATTTTGTTTTTTCCCCTTAATTTGCTATTTTTCCCATTTACATGTGAAAGCAATTGTAACTTTTTTTTTTCTAATTTTGAGTTCCAAATTCTCTTCATCTTTCCATTACCCCATTGACAAGGCAAGCAATTTGACAGAGGTTATATGTTACATAGTCATGCAAAATACATTTCCATGTAAGTCATGCTGTGAAAGAAAACAGAAAAAAATCAAAGAAAAATAAAGGAAGTAAGGAAAAGTATCTTTGATCTATGTTCAAGTTTCACTAGTTCTTTTTCTGGAGATGGACAGTATGTATCAACATAAGTTTTTCAGAATTGTCTTGGATCATTGGATTGCTGAAAATAGCTGTTATTTACAACAGATCACCATTCATTATTACTATTATTGGGTACAATGTTCTCCTTGTTCTGCTCATTTCACTTTGTATCAGTTCATGTAAGTCTTTCCAGATTTTTCTTAGAGCATCCTGCTGATCATTTCATATAGCACAATAGTACTCCATCACAATCATATAGAACAACTTATAAAGCTATTCCCCAATTGATGGGCATCCCCTCAACTTCCAATTCTTTGTCACCACTAAAAGAGCATCTGTAACTATTTTTTTTTTAACATATAGGTCCTTTTCCTTTAAAAAAAGTTATTTGCATTAAATATTGGTATTGCTTGGTCAAAGGTTATGCATGGTTTTATAGCCTTTGGGCATAGTTCCAAGTTGCTCTCCAGAATGGTTGAATCAATATACAACATCACCAACTGTGCATTAGTGTTTTAATTTCTCATATCCCCTCCAGCATTTGTCATTTTCCTTTTCTCTCATATTAGCCAATCTCATAGGTGTGTGGTGGTGGCTCAGAGTTGTTTGAATTTTCATTTCTCTAATCAATAGTCATTTAGAGCATTTTTTCATATGACTACAGATAACTTTGATTACTTTAGATGAAAACTACCTGTTCATTTCCTTTGACAATGGAAAAATTATTCTTCTTTCTAATATTTATTTTTGGCATTTGATAGTATTTCATTTTTCCCAGTTACACATCATTACAATTTTTAACACTGATTTTTTACAAGATTTTGCATTCCAAATTCTCCTGACCTTTCCTGCCCTCTTTTGAAAATAGTAGGCATTTTTATGTTATGTATGTGCTATCATGTTAAACATATTTCCATCTTAGTCACAGTTGTGAAATAAGAAACAGATCAAAAGGGAAAAAAAACAAAAAAAAGTAAGTGGGAAAATACGTTTTGATCTGCATGCAGAGTGCATTGGTTCTTTATCTGGATATGGGTAACTTTTTCCTTTGAGAGTCTTTTGTACTTGTCTTGGATCATTATGTTGCTGAGAAGAGCTAGATTATTCATGGTTGATCATTACACAATGTTGATGATACTGTGTACAATGTTTTCCTGGTTCTGATCTTTTCACTTTGCATTAGTTCATACAAGTCTTTCCAGGTTTTTCTGAAATCTTCCTCATCATTTCTTATTGTACAATAGTATTCCATTGCATGCATATACCACAGCTTGTTCAGCCATTCCCCAGTTGATGGACATATCCTCAATTTCCAATATTTTACTACCATGAAAAAATCTGCTATTAATATTTTTGTGCATGTAGGTCCTTTACCCTTTTTAATAATTTATTTGTTATATACATTGCTGGATCAAAGAATATGCACAGTTTGGTTGCCCCTTGGCCATAGTTCCAAATTGTTCTCCAGAATTGCTGGATCAGTTCTCCACTCCACCAACAGTGCATTAGTGTCCTAATTTTCCCATGTGCTCTTCAATATTTACCATTTTCCTTTTTTTGATCATATTAGCCAATCTGATGGGTGTGAGCTGGTACCTCAGAGTTGTTTTAATTTGTATTTCTCTAATCAAAAGTGATTTAGAGCACTTCTTCATATATCTATAGATAGCTTTGATTTTTTCATCTGAAAATTGCCTTTTCATATCTTTTGACCATTTATCAATTAGGGAATAGCTTGTATTCTTATAAATTTGACTCAGTTCTCAGCTGAGAAATTAGGCCTGTCAGAGACTCTTGGTATAAAGATTGCTTCCCAGCCTTCTGCTTTCCTTCTCATCTTGACTGTATTGGATTTATTTGTACAAAAGCTTTTTAATTTTATATAATCAAAATGATCGGTTTTACATTTCATAATGCTCTCTATCTCTTGGTCATGGATTCACAATTCACTTAACTTCTCCTTTAAGAATTTGGATGCTATGTCACTTGGTGAATATATGTTTAGTACTGATATTATGTAATTGATATTATGTAAATGTCTATGGTAATTTTTAGAATGATGTAGTTTCTTTCCTTATATCTTTTAACTAAGTCTATTTTTGCTTTATCTGATATCTGGATTACTACCCCTGCTATTTTTTTTTTATTTCAGCTGAAGCATAATAGATTCTGCTCTAGTCCCTTACCTTTACTCTATGTGTCTCTCTGCTTCAAGTGTGTTTCTTTTAAGCATCTTTTAAAAAAAATCTACTCTGCTTCTATTTTATGAGTTCATTCCTTCACATTCACAGTTATGATTAATAACTGCTTATTTCCCTCCATACTGCTTTTCCTCATATTTCTCTTCTCTCTCCTTTCAACCTTTCCTTCCTCGACAGTGTTTCATTTCTGTCTACCACCTTCTTCAGTCTGCCTTCTCTTCTGTCAGGTTTCCTCCCTCACCCCTGCCACCCTGTCTTTACTTATTCTCCTCCTCTCCTACTTCCCTCTCAGGTATATTATTCCCTCTTTGAGCCAATATTGATGAGAGTAAGGTTCAAATGATGCCCATTGCCTACCTTCCCATCCTTCCCTCCATTGTAAAAGGTATTTCACACTTCTTCATGTGAAATAATTTACACTCTTCTACCTCTCCCTTCTTTTTGCACCAGTGTACTCCTCCTTCTTATCCTTTACTTTTTAGTGTCATTGCCTCAAATTCACTTATATCCTCTGTCTATGTATATTCCTTTTAGCTGTACTGTTAGTGGTACAATTTTAAAGAATTACAAGTATCATCTTCCCACGTAAGGATGTAAACAGCTCAGCTCCATTGAATCCCTTATTTTTTCTTTTTTCCTTTTTACCTTTTTTTTAGGCTTCCCTTGGGTCTTGATGTTGGAGATCAAATCTTTTGTTCAGTTCCTGTCTTTTCCTTATGAAAGCTTGAAATACTGTTTCATTAAATTACCATTTTTTATGTATTATGCTTAATTTGACCAGGTAGGTAATTCTTGGTTGCCATCCAAGCTCCTTTGATTTTCAGATTATCATGTTCTATGACCTCTAATCTTTTAATGTTGAAGCTGCTAAATCCTGTGTAATCCTTATTGCATCTCCCTGATATTTAAATTGTTTCTTTCTGGACAATTGCAGTATTCTTTCCTTGATCTGAGAATTCTATAATTTAGCTATAATGTTTCTCAGAGAGTTTTTATTTTGGGATCTCTTTCCTGAGGTGATCAGTGGACCCTTTCAATGCTTATTCTGCCCTCTGGTTCCAGGATAACAGGGCTCTTTTCTTTGATAATTTCTTGAAAGAGACTGTCCAGATTCTTCTTTTGATTACAGCTTTCAGGTAGTCCAGTGATTCTGATTCTGACATTGTCTTTCCTGGATCTATTTTCTAGGTCAGTTATTTTTTTCCAATGAGACATTTTATATTTTCTTCCATTTTTTCATACTTTTGATTTTCTGTTTATTGATTCTTGATATTTCACGAAGTCATTAGCTTCTGCTTGCCCAATTCTAACTTTCAAGGAATTGTTTTCCTCAGTTAGTTTTTGTACTTCCTTTTCTATTTGGCCAATTGTACTTTTTAAGGAATTGTTTTCTTTTTCTAAGCTATTGACTTTTTTTTCATAATTCTCTTGCATCATTCTCATTTCTTTTCACAATTTTCCTTCTACCTCTCTTATATGATTTTAAGCTGCTTTTTGAGTTCTTCCATGAGTTCTTTCTGGGCATGAGACCATTTCCCATTTTTCTTTGTGCTTTTGCCCAAAGGTGTCTTGACACTGTTGTCCTCATCTGAGTTTGTGGTTTGGTGTTCTCTCTCTATGTAATACTTTTTTATGGTCAGATTCTTTTTTTGGTCATCTTTTATGGTCTTTTTTTTCTTTTAAATTTGAGCTCTGCTCCCAGGGTGAAAGGGGCACTGTCTCAGATTCTTGTGCCAGTGGCTACAAGTCCTGGCTGTTTATCTGGTCCTGTGATGATGTTGCCCTGAGGCCCAAGGAAGACCCTTGTGTTTAATACTGCACAAAGAAGGTGGAGTGGATGTGGCTGGCACTGCTGGAGGGTATATGTTTCTAGCAGCTTACTTAGTACTGAGCTTGGGTCCCAGTGCTGGTGTCTGGTGTGTGCTGAAGCCAGTGAGGGTGTTTCCCCATGGTTACTCTGAAGTATGCCTGGTGGGGGGCCAGCACTGGTCCCTACCTGTTTGCTGGGGCTGTGCTGAAGCAAATGGAGATCTGGCCACTAGAGGATTCCTGTTTGCCATAGCTATACTGAAACACAGTGTGGTTCTGGGTGTTGGAGTCTGCTGGTTCCCCTGTCCATGCTACTGCACATGTGTGTGTGTGTGTGTGGGTGTCCTGGTATTGGTGTTTGCCTGCTCCATTGTGCTTGGGCTCACAATCCCTTGTTGGTTTGCTGAGCGGGGCTTCCTGCTGTCTTGCTGGAATGCTTCTTGTCCTGAACTGTGTGCCCTTGTACCCAAGTGAGCTAGACCTTTCTTGCTGATCTTCCAAGTTTCTTGGGCTAAAAGATTGTTTCCCTTCATCTTTTTGCTATTCTGCTGTTCCAGATTTTGGTTTGAGGGTGCTGTTTTGCTGTTGTTTGGAGATGAATATGGGAGAGTTATGGTGATTTACTGCTTATTCTGCTGTCTTGTCTCCCAGAAGTCCCTCTTTCTAATTTTATTTTAAAGAAATTTGCATTTTGCTGTTTAGAACATTATTTTCGCATTTGATAAATAAGAAATTAGATTAGAAATTCCTTCTGAAGTCATTTTACTGAGTTTGATAGAAAAATCATATAGTTAACTTAAAAAATATTTCTGAGAGGTAAATGCTAATCAGAGTCTCTTCTATGATCAAGTAAAACCCCATTTGCCAGATATTTGGTTTAGATTTATTCTGTTTCTTGCCTGAAGATGTCTTTAGGGTGTGGAATACTAGTAGTCCCTAGTTTAGATATACTGAGAGTTTAAAGGTTCATAGTCACGTTGCTAATTTATATCAGAAGGAATATTTGAAGTAAGGTCTTCCTAATTCCAAGGTCTACCATATTGCCTGTCTTCACCCGTAGCCTTGGGTTATTATGATCTAATCCACTATAATCATTGCACCATTTAGTGTTGAGATTAAATGAGATATGACCTATCTTGACTACTTTTTTTTTACTTTCACATGTTTCTTCTGAAAGATATATTTCCTCTTTTAGGATTCCCAAGCAAAAAACTGTGGAGTTGTAATTTCAGACCCTCTTCAGCCCATTCTCATCCTCTTTACTTTAAGTCCATTACCCCCATCAGCCTGGTAGCATGTTTAATTCACATTGAGTGAGTAATTGATACACCAGAAAGTTAACTGATACTTTTTTTTTAATGACAGCTTTATTGCTATGTGTCCCCTATTAGCCATGTGTAATGTTAATGAAATCAGAAGATCTTCCATGCCCCTTTCTATTGGCACCTAGTAAAGGCACTTAGCACCTCAAAGGCTTAGCTCCTTACTTCCAGTTAACTCCTTGGGAGTAGTTCACACCTTAACAGGAAGGGGTTGAACAGGGAGGAGCTACACTGTATGTAAGGAGAGAACCAGGAGCACCTTGAGCTCTTTTTTTCAGACACCACCTGGAGATTGCACCTTTTCCTGAGACCCTCCTTCTACAGCTTCTACCGAGAACTTCCAAGGACCAGGCTGAGAAACTGTTGTGAGTCTGAGACGGATCCCTGCTTGAGGGATCCTGTTCTATTTGTGAAGGCTTGGGAATGTGGGTGTCCACTGCATTAACTATGTGTATCAACTTTGTGACCACTATAATGACTTTGGTTTTCTG
>JAQQSW010006236.1:0-13997 GCA_028646575.1 Pseudocheirus occidentalis | reverse complement strand
AAATTATTTCACATAAAAGAGGCAAGAGAAAACTGTTATGATGGAGGAGAAGAGCAAGAAGGTGAAAGGGAATGAATGAGTCAACCTTACTCTCATTGGAATTGGCTTAAGTAGGAAATAACATACACACTCAATTGGGTATCTTATCCTACAGGAAAATAGAGGAGAAGGCAATAAGAGGGGGCATGATCAAAGGGAGGTCAGACAAGGGGAGAGGGAGAAGGTAGTTAGAAGTAAACACTTTTGAAAAGGGACAGGGTCAAAGGAGAAAACAGAATAAATGGGGCACAGGATAGGATGGAGGGAAATAACAGTTAGTCTTTCACAATATAACTACTATGGAAACATTTTTGCTTAACTACACATGTACAACCTATACTGAATTGCTTGTCTTCCCAGTGGGGGTAGGTGAGGAGGGAAGAAAGGAAAGAATTTGGAAATCAAAGTTTTGAAAACAAATGTTAAATTTTTTTTACATGCAACCAGGAAATAAGATATACTGGCAATGTATAAAGTAAATGAGATACATACAAAGTATGGTAAATATAAAAATAATAAATAAATACAAATAAATTTATAGATTATTATTTAAACTGAGATAAAACAAGACTAGAAGGAACAGAATTATGTGCTCTACAGTTGGCAAATATAACTATGCATGTAAAAATCACTATATGTGTATGTACAATAAAGAACACAACACCAAAGATAGTGGAACATCAGACAGATTTGGACACAGAACAACTATATTTCTAATTTTCTGTCTATTCATTTGCTTGTTTCTAACTTTTTATCCACTGAATATAAAGTATGTCTTGGGATTTTATTCTTTTTTTCCTTATTTTTCCTTATTTTATGTTTTTATTGATGGTTGTCATTTGCAATGACATTTTTAGAAATTGACCAAAAAAAAGTCTGGCACATGCTCTGTAAGAGCTTACCAACATAATTGTAATCATATAGCTTGAAAAATTTAAAATCCATTTTGTATGAGATATTAAAAACATCTTTTATACAAGATCATTACACAAAATCATTTCCGGCAACAGCTTTGTATTTCACTGTCAATGATCTTTAACAGGAAGTGTTCCTTTTATGCTATAAGGTATAAGAAACCATTAAAGGTATATGAACCAAGAAGTAACATGGTAAAAATTATTTGCTAGGGTATTTACTTTGATAGCAGTAAAGGTTAGATTTGAAAAGGGAGGAACAGGAGGGAAGGAAAACCTGTTAAGAGGTTTTTTTTAATAGTTGTCCAGGTAAGACCAGAGTAGAAGGACTGACTTGTTATGAAATGGACCCAATTTATAAAAAAGTGCTCTATTAAAAGGCTTAAGGTAGGGTTGAAGAGGGATTGAGGACAGAGCACCCAATTGATGACAGTGACAAATCTTGTGCTAGTGTCAGCTGGTGGTGAAATAAGTAGAGTCATAGTTCTGAAGTCAAGAAGACCTGAATTCAAAGCTGGTCTCAGACATTTACTAGCTGTATGATTGAAGGCAAGTCATTTAACCTCTGTTGGCCTCAGTTTCTTCAACTGTAAAATGTGGATAATAGTAGCATCTACCTCACAGGATTGTGGTAAGGATCAAATGAGGTATATTTGTAACATGTTTAGCATGGCACATGCTACATATTAGATAAATTTATATATGTAAATTATTATTTCCTTCCTCCCTTCCTTCTTTTATTCTGAGGTCCAGGAAGTCATATAAGATTCTTTCAAATTGGAACAGTGATTTTTGTTTTTGGAGGCAGACTTGAGTTCAATTCCTGTCCCATTTACTTACTGGTTTTGTGACCTTGAACAAGTGACCAAACGTCTCTCACACTCAATTTCTTCATCTATTAAGCTGGAATAATAATAATACTCCATAGGGCTGCTGTACAGAACAAATGAAATACCATATTAAAGACCTTTACAAATCTTATGGTGTTCTATAAATGGTTGTTATTAATTATTGTGATTACAATTTCTTTCTTTTTTTAAAATTATTTTATTTACTTTTTATTTTTTGGGGGGGCAATTGGGATTAAGTGACTTGCCCAAAGTCACATGGCTAGTTTTTGTGTCAGGTGTCTGAGGTCAGATTTGAACTCAGGTCCTCCAGACTCCAGGGCTGGTGCTCTATTCACTGCACCATCTAGCTGCCCCTGCTATTACCATTTCTGTCAGTTAAACCATTGCTCTTAATCTATACATGCATAGGTAAAGAAGCATGGAGGTTATAACTAATAACTTTTATTTGCCAGGTTGGATGGGATCAATAAACAATTGCCTTCTTTTATTAAGAGAGTGAAGATTCCTTCATTCAAAGAATCTTGGGGATTTGAGTGAAGCTGTGTTGCCTCAAAATGATATACTTCTTCGAAGACTTTGTCGGGAAGCAATCTACAAAATTATTTGAGGGAAATTCGGATCATAAATGAGGAACTTATGATGGTTACAAGGAATTTTCAGTCCTATATCAAATAGTTATCTGGAAAAAACCATTATAATTAAGCTCCAATTGAAGTCACCTAAATAATAGTCTTGGTAGTCTACATATACATCTGTTTAATTCCTTGACTGAGTAATATCTTTCATAACTTTGGCTATTACTAAAGAATTAAAAACCCACTCATAGGGAGGGGCTTTTACCATCTCAATTTTTCAGATATGGAAACTACTTAGTATATGAGGCAGGATACTAACTCACCTCTTCCTGATTTCAAGTCTAACACTCTATCCACTGAAATAGCTACCTCATAACTCATAAAAAGACATCAACAGCCTTGGATTGATAAAGGGTTGAGCTGCTACACCAATTATGTATGTAAGGGCTTTAATATGATATTTCATTTGTTCTGTACAACAGCCTTATGGGGTATTATTATTATTCCAGCTTAAGAGATAAAGAAATTGAGTATGAGAGAGATTTGGTGACTTGTTCAAGGTCACAAAACCAGTAAGTAACAGGGACAGGAATTGAACTCAGGTCTGCCTCCAAAAACAAAAATCGGTTCCAATTTGAAAGAATCACATGCTCCCTATACATGCTTTTACAAGCAATCATTCTATGTCTCTACTCTCCATACTAGTGGGTTGTATTTCAAGAGAACATGGTCCACATTTATGGAACAATATTCTATTGATATTTCTCTTATGCTGTTTTGTTAAATGACTGCTTCAAACTAATTTTGTCTTCTGCCTAACAAGTAAAGGCTAACACATTGGAGGAAGCTCCAGAGCTGTGATTTTGAATGGATATACCTGCCTTAAACCCGTTTTTTTTCTGCAGGACTCACATTTCACTGCTACAAATAAATATATTTCTCATAATTTGTTAAGTGAATCTCTAAACCTATGACACAGTGAAGAGATGATTTGAAAGATGATGTATATATGCCTGGGAAGACAAATGAATTAATAAATACTTTTTCACTGAGGCTGTAAATAGCCTCCAAATCAAATACTAATGAATACACACAAATTCCTGATAGTAAGAAAATTTCCCATGTATTAGAAAGAAACAAATACATCGTTTTTTTGCATGGGGGAGTGGCAGCTTTTTATTTTATTTTTGTTGTTTGTAATTGTTTTATTTTTCCAGTTGCTTTAAAAACTGTTTTAATGTGTTTTTTAAACATTTTGAGTTCCAAATATTCTTCCTCCCTCCAAACCCTTCCCCACTCGTTGAGAAGACAACCAATATGACATCAATTATACACGTGAAGTCAAGCAAAACATATTTCTGTATTAGAAATGTTGCAAAAAGAAGCAAGCAAAAATAAAGTTTTAAAAAGTATATTCCAATTTGTACTCAAAGAGTTCATCAGCTCTCTCTGGAGGTCAATAATATTTTTCATCATGGATCTTTTGCTGTTGTCTTGGATCACTGTATTGATCAAAATAGCCAAGTGTTTCACAGTTTTTCATCATTACAACATTTCTGTGACTGTGAACAATGATCTAGTTCTTCTCACTTCACTTGGCATCAGTTAATAAAGCTCTTCTCAGATTTTTCTGAAACTATATTGTTCATCATTTCTTGTAGCATTCCATCACAATCATTTCACAGCTTGTTCAACTCTTCTCCAATTAATGGGATCTATCTCCTCAATTTCCAATTCTTTTTGAGGGCACTAATTTAAATATCCATTTAGTCAATTCATCTCAGGACATTTTTTACCACACAATCTGAACCTCCAGAATTTAAAAAAATCACTAATTTTGTGACTATAGGGAGCTGCCAGCGTGGTATTTTTGTCTATTGAGGCAGACCATACTATCCATGCCTTAGTAGATAAGTCCTGGAGAGCTACTTGAGTATGGGAGCTTAAGTGATTTTTTTGAGGATCACACAGTTAATAAATGTGAGAGCAGGGTGCATAATATGCAGGTAGATTGCTTGGAATTTACTGCAGCTGCAATCTGTTGCGTGTGAGAAATAAAAATTTTAGAAAGAGCTGAATGTATGTTAAGGAAAAGATGAATCAAATTTTGCATTTGGATGATATAATCCCCAAATCTTCCTCTGGTCCCACTAGTCTTGTCACAGTTATTTTTGTTTCAACTTAAAGTGTATTTTGGCTAGAATGATCCAAAAGTGCTGCAATTCTCCAGTGTACTTTATGTGTAGATAAAGTCTGTAAATTATAAAATTATCTGAATTTGGGAAACTAGACCAGATTTTTTTCCTGCTTCCTGATCCCTAAGACTATTCATCCTGTTGGCCATGCCATTTTCTAATAAGATGGTACAAATGATTTACTTTTTCCAGAATCATAATTTTTTTCTCTGCCAAATTTTCACTGAATTTACGATTCATTATTAAGCAAGTGAGTACTAGTACTATTTCTATGTGGTATCACCACATAATAGATAGGGTTCTTCACTAGAATTTAGGAACCCCTGTTTAGAGTTTGGGGGCAGGGAGAAGCATGGAGCATAGTGGAGTTAACAAGGCTATTGCTAGTATGATTTTGCTAGCAAAAATTTTGACCTACTGATATAACTAATGAGTATGTATCCCCAAAAGCTCAGAGTTCCAAATTTGCTAAAATATTTATAATAATATTCTTCATGTCCACAAACCAGAAGAAAAGAATGTATGACCTTTTTTTATTTGGGAGTCATAGGACAAATTGTAATATGTGGATGTAATGGAATAGAACTTTGTTGTAATAAATGATTATGAGGCATTCAGAAAAGACAACAGCATGGGATGTATTGTATGATCCAATACAGAATGAAGCAATGGGAGATGCCAGCATAACTAAGATCAATAAAATGATCAGTTTTTACTCAAAGGATAGGATGATAAAACATATATCCCTCCTCTTGGTAGAGAAATAGTGGGCTACTGCCACAAAGAGTCAATGTCTTTCCCCCTCCCCCATTTCACTGTACTTTATTACTAGAGAGGGTTTTTGATAAAATGGGGAAGTATCAAGATAGTTATATAAAAAGCAGCAATAAAACATTAAAAAAACTAACAAACAAATTGAGAAATTGATTATTTTAGTAATAACAGATAAAATTAGAATAGCATATCGCAGTAGATTGAGAGCCCAGTCATAGAATTAAAAAAAAATCTGAGTTCAAAGCTTGCCTTTAACATTGGAAAATCACTTAACCTCTCAGTTTCTCAGTCAATCCTTTAAGACCATAAGTTTCATAAAAGGTCCTCATTTTCAGTAGTATAAGAGGTTTCTTGACTGGAAGCTCCTTTTCCCAATGAATTCACAGGCCCTTGCCAATGAAACGTAGAAAAGGCTGCTTAGATTTCTATTACAATTATATTAATGTTTCAGTACTTATTGCTATCATATGAATTACTACTAATAAATAAATATGCTCATATTCTTCTTTGGGTAGTGGTTATTAGTCACAACAACATGCATTTTGAATGAGTAACTTTAAAAAATACATCGTATTCATTGTTGATGCAATTATCACTTGTGATTATTTGGGTGGAGTTATTTGGGTGGAGTACCTCAGCCAGGTACTGAGTAGGGAAGGTATGATCCCTTATCAAAGAGCTGGGTTAAGCAAACTGCCAACTTCTAAAGGGGCCCCAGAGAGTACTCTGAGAAGATCTGTCACTATGAAACTATGTGAACTTTAGGGTTTTCTCTTCCAGTTGTAGAGCAGATTCATAAGATTTAGAATAGGAAAGTCCAGAGAGGAGCTACAACTTGTATAAGCTCAGACAGGGAGTAAGTAGTTGAACCCAATTTAAGATCCAGGTTTTTGATTGCCCATTCATGGCTAATTTTATTATATCATGTAATCACTTAGATTAGAGGAATTTCTACCAGTTAGTTGGGCTAGTCAGTTTCTATTTCTAATAATAATACTAATAATAAGGTTAAAACTGACTTGGGATTGAGAAAGAGAAGGGGGGGAATATGGAATATAACAAGAGAGTGGCATAGAATTATAAGATCATTGATCAAAAGTTAAAGGGAGTTGTGAGGCAACTTGTGCAACCCTCTCATTTTATTGTATGGAGTATTCATGTCTTGTAACAGAAATCAAAGTATCCTCAGGTACATTTCATTCATTGGTCTGAAACTGTGATTTTATGAAAAGAGGGAGTTTCTGGTAATTAAATCTTTTCTACTGATGCAGATTGCTACCTATTCTGCAACTTATGGTTTTAAAAAGGAAACTGAGGGCCGGGGTTAAATGACTTTCCCAAGATTGCTCAGGTAGTAAGTATCAAAGGTAGTATAGTTGAACACACTTGCCTGAGTGCCAATGGAATTGCCACTGGAATTTATCAAATCAAAGAAAGAAGAATCCTGAAAAGTTAGTGAGGTAAAGATGTGAAAGCAATCCCCTATATTCTGTGGACTAGACAAATCTAAGAGATTTTCCCATCATATTCTTTCACTTCACTAATTATATAGTCTTGGGGTCTTTAGTTTGTGATTAGAGAGTAAACATGATACAATAGATTTGGAGTGAGAAGTGTTGGTCACAGTTCTCTGCCTTGCCTCTTATACAAACTCTTTTCCACTTATCAGAATATTTTTTTCTGTGCAGAGACTTTGTATAATTATAAAATGCATTCTATATGCTCAAGCGCTTCGGAATTTGAAGTGACTATTACTTTGAAATATTTGGGTTCCAGAATAAAATCATTAGTCTTAAAACATATCAGTCAACGCTATCAGGGTGACAAGCCAGATAAGGCTTTTGTTTGCCCTCCAAGATTACCTGTGTCTTTCATGGACTTTCAAAGTTTTCTACCATGTTTAAATGTTACAAAAAATTGAACTACTAGAACTTTCCTCTCATCTTTCTCTGGGAAGGGCCAGAAAGAGACTAAATAATCTTTAAGTAAAAAAGGTAAAGTAAGTGAGTCCTCCATCTCAAAAAGGAAACACCAGGGTAAAATGTGGAACAAGAGGGGGACTCAAGTAGTGGAGAAAGGGATTCTACATTTTTTGTTTTCAGGAGTGGTATCTCAATACCATAGGGAAGGAATGTAGGATAATAGATTGACAGATGAATTAGTTTCACATTCTGACTCTCTTACTTATATGTATCTTTAGGAAA
This sequence comes from Pseudocheirus occidentalis, assembly GCA_028646575.1. Lineage (NCBI taxonomy): Eukaryota > Metazoa > Chordata > Mammalia > Diprotodontia > Pseudocheiridae > Pseudocheirus > Pseudocheirus occidentalis. The sequence continues at coordinate 6,445 of JAQQSW010006236.1, read as the reverse complement.
GCCACTGAAATTATTTGGCACTAAGTATCTCCATCTATAAAATGGAATATTTGAGCTAGAGAATGTCTAAAATCTCTAGAAATTCCTTTCAGTTTTCACTATTAGTAAAGCTTGGTAAACATAACTACTCATAGGAATAGGAAGTAAATGAAATAAATGAAATGAATTTGAAACAAATCAAACTTTAAAAAAAGATTAATAAATATATAAAGGAGATCCAAGGAAGATAGTCTATTAAATATTGTCCTGTCCTGACAAAGCTATGGGGAGTTCTGTAACAGTAATAAATTTAGCAGGTACTTAGTCCTTAGTAACTAAGGGCTAAGTACTTCTGTGAAAGAGGCAGAGGGTGTGAGTTCTGTCTCTAGTGTGAAAGAGACTGAGGGTATGAACTCTGTCGCCAGTTGCTGATGTGGCAGGAGGGGGTTAGCTGAGACAAGAGGCCAAAGTATGTATATAAGAAGAATTCCAGAGATAAAGACTCAGAATCAGGAATTTTCCTCCTGGTGGCTCCTGGTGGAGGAAGCAAAATTGTTCCAGCATATGGGAGCTGATAGATTGAAGAACTGATTAATGTTTCAGTATGTATTACTATCATATGAATTACTACTAATAAATAAATACGCTCATATTCTTCTTTGGGTAGTGGTTATTATAGTCACAACAACATGCATTTTGAATGAGTAACTTTAAAAGATACATTATATTCATTGTCAATGTAATTATCATTTGTGATTATTTGGGTGGAGTTATACAAAAGGGCCAGGTACTGAGTAGGTGAAGGTGATCCCTTATCAAAGAGCTGGGTTAAGCAAACTGTCAACTTCTAAAGGGGCCCCATAGAGTACTCTGAGAAGATCTGTCACTATGAAACTATGTGAACTTTAGGGTTTTCTCTTCCAGTTGGAGAGCAGATCCATAAGATTTAGAATAGGAAAGTCCAGAGAGGAGCTACAACTTGTATAAGCTTGTATAAACTGAAGAACTGAGTCTGAGTTTTCTTGAGAGAAAGAGAGAGAGTTTCTCTCCCAGCATCTGGAAGCTGACTGAGAAATGAATTGGAGTTTTTCTTGAGGCCAGAATCTTGTGAAGGCTGAAGTTGCTGCCACCTAGAAGGCTGAGATTCCTTCTGGGTCCTAGGACTGAAGAAGCTTGACCAGGATGAGACTTTATCTGTTTGTGGCTTGGTTGATCCTTGTGCTCCCAGACACAGAAGCTGTGAAGATTTTGAAATGCATTGGACCCTATGAATTTCAATGTGTACCAAGAACTGCCTGGAAGAACCTGGGACCTGTCTGCCTCTGAATCCAGGTGACTGTTTGGTGGATTCAGGTAGGAGCTGGGACCATGGAAGGGGATCCAGGGAATCAGAGAGACCACCCTGAGTCAAGATGAAGAAAAGGCCTCTCCTTGGATATTGAACATGTGATGAAAGTGAAGTGTACTAGACACTGAGGGTTGGAGGGTTTGTGTAATTTTCCAATGATTGTATTTAGTGACTGATTAGTAGATAAGTGACTGATTAAGTTAATCTATAATTGTTCCATGAGTGGAAGATTGATTATTGTATAGTGAAATGACTGAATGATTAAGTAAGGAGGGTTTCCCCCTTTAGGGAAACTGGATGATTATTCTTTTGTTCTTTGTTCCAAATATTGTGGCCACTATAGTGAAAACTGTGCAGCCATTCTAATGTTATTGTGAACACTATATTATGATTTTCTGTGATAAGATGTAATGTTGTGAATATTATATTGTGTTTTGTTGTGAATGCTTGTATTGATTTGTATTGGAATGAATGGAGTGTTCACTATACTGTGTAATCAGAACCTAAAAAGCTGTTCACAGTAGCATTATTTTGGGAAGCTGCTTGTGCACAGCATTACAATTTCCTGAGGCTGGAAGTTTACACAAAAATTATTTGTTGCTTGCTGTCATAAATTTGGTAGAAGATTAAGAAGACATAGGATCAAGTCCAGGTTCTGATCCTTATTAATTTTATGTGACCATGGCAAAGTCAATTAAACTCTCTCAGTTTCAATTTCCTTACCTATAAATTGGATTATAATGTTTGCACTAGTTACCTTGATGAGTTATCCTGAAAGAACTAAAAAAACTTTAAAACTAATATTGTCTTGATAAGTAGTTATTATAAATTTATATGGGGATAGGTAGATTACGGCTACTGTGCCATATTGTGTCTAGCTTCTGGCAATTGTACTCTTAAAGATTATGATGTCAACATATACTAGTATAATGCATATAAGTATATAGCGAATACTAGTAGAATAACTTGCTTTGTTTTCAAACATCTCTTATAGTAAGTTCAAATGAGAGCAAAAGGCAAGGGTTCTCATACTTTGCCATTTACGAGCTATGTGACCTGTGAGTCATATATATGTAAGGTAATCATTTCAAATCTCTCTGATCCTCTATTATTTAGAACTAATAAAGCCAGCATATCTCTGCCCAGCCTTGACCAGGTATGCCCTGCCCTACCCCTCCTTGTCTTACCTAACTCACTGGAGATTATTAGAAAAAAGAAGTAATCATGCAAAAAAAAAACTTTTACTAATTTCAAAGAGTTATCATTTCGGTTGTGGGTTGGACAAGACGGATCCTAGATCCCTTGAAATTTTGAGATTCTGTTATTAAATATTAGATAAACTTTCACAATAAAATATCAGGGTACTTTAGATTGGTTCAAATTCTAGATCTCAAGTTGAGATGTTGGGAATGAAGCAAAAACAAAATTGGGAAAGAATGAACTTACCACTCTTCACTCTCCAATGTCTTGAGCCTTGAGATTTTTTTATTAGTTCTATTGCTACCTTACATGTGAGGAAGTTGATCTGCTAATTTCCAGTGTTTTTCCAGCTATTTAGATCTGACTTTATTTGTGTGAAAAGGGTTTTCTAATTGTGTTCACAGAGTTACTGATTTTGTCTTGGCAAGTATACTCTGAAATATTTCATAATGTCTATGGTAATTTTACATGGAATTTCTTTTTCTATCTTTTGCTGCTGCATTTTATTAGTAATATAGAGAAATGCTGATGATTTATGTGGGTTTATTTTCTATCCTGCTACTTCACTAAGGTTGTTTATTATTTCAAGTACTTTTTTTACTCAATACTGTAGGATTCTCTAATTATGCAATCATATCATCTGCAAACATTGACAGTTTTGTTTCCTCACTTCCTACTCTAATTCCTTCAATTTCTTTTTCTTCTCTCATTACTAAAATTAACATTTCTAGCTCAATCTTGAATAACAGTGGTGATAATGACATTTCATCCCTGATCTTATTGGAAATGTGTCTAGCTCATCCCCATTACATGTGGTACTTGCGGATGGCTTTAGATGGATGCTGATTATCATTTTATGGAAGACTCCATTGATTCCTATGCTCTATGGTCAATTTTGTGTAAGTGTTTTTAATAGGAATGGGTGTTATATTTTGTCAAAAGTTTTTTCTACATCTATTGAGATAATCATATGCTTTCTATTAGTTTTGTTATTGATATGGTCAATTAAAGTGATTTTTTTGCTTAATATTGAACCAGTCCTACATTCCTGGCATAAATCCTGCCTGGTCATAGTGTATTTGTTATCCTTGAGATAAGTTGCTCTAATCTCTTTGATAACATTTTATTTAAAATTTTTTGCACCTGTATTCATTAGACTAATTAGTCCATAGTTTTCTTTCACTGTTTTGACTCTTCCGGGTTTTGGTATCAGCACCATATGTGTGTTATAAAAAGAATTTGGTAGGACTCCTTCTTTGCCTATTTTCCAAAAATAGATTATATAGTATTGGAATTTATTGTTCTTTAAATGTTTTTTAGAATTCACTTGTAAATCCATCTGACCCTAGAGATTTTTTCTTAGGGAGTTCATTGATGGCTTGTTCAATTTCTTTTTTTCTGAAGTGGAGTTGTTTAAGTATTTTATTTACTCTTTTATTAATCTGGGCAATTTATATTTTTGTAAATATTTATCCATTTCACTGAGACCATCAGATTTATTAACATTAAGTTGAACAAAATTGATCCTAATTGTTGTTTAATTTCCTCTACATTGGTGGTGAATTAACCCTTTTTCATTTTTGATTCTGGTAATTTACTTTTCATCTTTTTTTTGTTTAAATCAAATTAACTAAAGTTTTATCTATATGGTTGTTTCTTTTTTTCAAAAGACCAGCTCTTAGTTTTATTTATTCAAAAATTTTCTTAATTCCAATTTTCTTAATTTCTCATTTGATTTTCAGAATTTCTAATTTGATATTTAATTGGGGGTTTTAAATTTCCTCTTTTTTCTAGCTTTGCTAGTTGCATACCCAATTCTTTGATCACTTCTTTCTATATTTGGTTCATGTAAGCATTTAGAGACATAATACTTCCTCTATGACTCAGTTTTCCTGCTTCCCACAAGTTTTGGTATGTTGTCTCATTATTGTCATTCTCTTGGATGAAGCTATTGATTGTTTCTATGATCTGTTGTTTGACCCATTCATCTTCAAGATTAGATTATTTGCTTCTCTTCCCATGGTCCTTTATTAGACACAATTTTTGCTGCATCAGGATCTGAAAAGGATGCATTTAATATTTCTACCTTTCTTCAATGGATTGCAAGGCTTTTATGTCCTAATATATGGTCAATTTTTGTGTAGGTGTAATATAGCACCAAGATAAAGATATATTCCTTCCTATCAACATTACATTTTCTCCAGAGTTCTACCATATCAAACTTTACTAAAATTTTATTCATGTCTTTAATTTCTTTCCTGTTTATTTTGTGTTTGGATTTTTATTTTTGTTTCTGAGAGGGTGAGATTGAAGTCCTCCACTAGTATAGTTTTGCTGTCTATTCCTATAACTTCCTTAACTTATTCCCTAAGAATTTGGATGCTATATCACTTGGTGGATATATCTTTAGTAATGATATTTCTTCATTGTGTATGGTATCTTTTGGCAAGATGTAGTTTCCTTCCTCATGTCTTTTAATTTGATCTATTTTCATTTTTGCTTTGTCTGAATCAGCATTGATACCCTTGCATTTTTTTTACCTCATATGAAGCATAATATATTCTACCCCAGTCTTTTTCCTTAACTCTGTGTGTATCCCTCTGATTTTAAATGTGTTTATTGTAAACAACATATTGTAGGATTACAGTTTTTAATTCACTCTGCTATCTGCTTCTTTTTTACAGGAGAGTTCATCCCATTCACATTCACAGTTATGATTACTGTCTCTGCCTTTCTCTCCATTCTCTTTTCCTCCCATTTATGCTTTTCTCTCTCTCTCTCTCTTTTCCCTTTCCCTACTCATTCGAGTTTTGCTTTTCACCACTTTTGACCATTGCCTCCCTCAATCTGCCCCTCTTCTATCAGTCCCCTTCCTTTTTTTCCCTTTTTGCAAATTACTTATTTTCAAAACCACAACCTCTTAGAAACATTTCTTTGCTATTTCTGTTCTTGCTGTGCTTATCATGGAAGCTGAGGAAAACAATGATTAAATTCCAACTATACCAGGGATATTGAAGAAGGGACTCATGTGAATGGAGTCAAGATGGCAGCGTAGAAACAGGAGAATTCTGTGGCTCCTACCATAACCACTTCAAATACGTGTAAATATGACCTTAAACAAATTTTAGAGCTCCAGAACTCATAAAACAAGGGCTGAAGGCAGCCTGGAAGATGGATGGAAAGGGCTCATCGTGGCACACTGGGAGCAGAGCCCAGCCCTATGCAGTTTTAGACCCAGAGCATCCAGGAGAACCCCTGGCTGGAGCTTCCAGGAGAGCAAATCGCCGACAGCTGTGGCAGTTTCCAGAATTACCAACCCATAAGAGCCAAGGACAAAGGGAAAAGGTCAGTGGAACTCTGTTAAATTTGGGGAAGAGGATCTGGCCTGCTGCCTCCAGAGCTAGAAGCAGTCTGAATTGGTGGCCCTACAGCTGTCTCCACATGGCTGCTTCAGAGTGCATGGCCTGCACATTGCAGGCAGGCCAAATGGTCATTCAGAACCTAAGTGATCTTGCCTTGAGCTGCCTGGATCTGGACTGTGGTCTTGGGTGGTGGTCCTGAGGTGTTTTTTCAGTGAGCCAAAGCTGGTGGGGGCTGCAAAGACTGTGACCTCCTAATAGCTCTGGCAGCTGCAAAAATCCCAGTGATTGGGGACAAAGCTCTCCCCTCTGAAAGCAGAGTGCTACTGAACCTAAAAGTCAAGTGATTGACTGGCAACATGAGCAGGCAGAAGAAGCAAAGAAAGTTCAGCAACCCAACTTTAGATTCCTTTTTTGGGGACAAAAAGGATCAAAGCATGGAACGGGAGGAAGACAACCCAGTCAGAACTCACACACCAAAAGCTTCCAAGAAAAATATTGACTGGTTACAAGCCATAGAGGAGCTTAAGAAGGATTTTGAAAACCAAATAAGAGAAAT
>JAQQSW010006235.1:0-13997 GCA_028646575.1 Pseudocheirus occidentalis | reverse complement strand
AGCGACCTGTCCAGAGTCAAGCAGCTAGAAAAAGTAGCAGCTTGTATTTGAACCCGGGATTTCTTGATTCTAAACTATTATCTCTTACACATGGTTTCCTGCTTCCTGATCCGGGGGTTTTAACCTGGGATCCGTATTTTTTTTTTCTAAGTATTCCATTTTCTTGGTTTCAATATAACTAGTTTCCTTTGTAGTCTTTTGTTTTTATTTTAATACCTTTGAAACCATTATTCTGAGAAGTTCACAGGATTCACCAGCGTTCTATAGGAGTCAGCGCGCACGCACACACACACACACACACACACACACACACACACACACACAGAGCACTGGAGAAAAGACCTAGGCATTGTTTTGCATTTCGTTAGGCACCTTTATAACGTCCCCAGGAGAGTTTAGAGACTAGACGTTAAATTAAAGCAGGCGATGGAATTCTAATTCTAATCCTTTTTGCACCTAGCAATAAATGCACGAGTTTGTTGATGGAGCTTTTAAAAGGCATTTCCAGAACTAACAGTTTCTAGATATAAACTCACAGAATGAGACTTCAGAATGGAACTTGAAGATCGTCTAGCTCATCTGTTTCATTTTACAAAGAAGGAAACTGAGGCCCAGAAAGGTTGGTGACTTACCCAAGGTCACACAAATAATAACTGGAGGAGGTAGAATCTGAAACCATTTCCTCTGACTCCACATTTCTAAGCTTTTGGGGCAATGCACTCTATTTAAAGCAGTAACAATTTATTACAAACTAGATAATGTCCTACACAGCCCTTCAAATAGTCAACCTCCGTTCCAAGAATACCAGGCCATTAGGATGGTTCATACCATCAGAGATTAAGAGCTGGAAGGGACCAATTATTATTATCATTTTACTAACTAAGATCCAGCATTCATGGTAGTCACCCTACCAGGCACAGGATGGAGTATGACCCTTGCCCAGTTGACTTACAATAGACAAATGATAAAGGCAGCCATAATAGAATAAAACCAGACAGCAGAAAGACCCACAATGCCCTAACATTAGTTACTCTCAGCACCAGAGCTATAACAATTGTCAATTGTGCACCTGTACCAACTGGGGTGGGGTACAGTTGAGCCTTGTCTAGGTGGTGAAATAAAAATAAGAAATGAGTATTTCAATCCCTAGCACACCTATCTAAAGCACAGTACACTTAACTCCTGATTATGTCATTATCAACGTGAGGCTTGAGGAAAGGGTAATAATTGCCACTTAGCATTTGAAGAGGCATCATTTATATAAATTTGATCCTTCACACCAAAGTAAAATTCTGTTCTTTTTTTTTTTTTTTGGTTGGTTGGTTTTTGGAGGGGGGAGGGCAGGGCAATTGGGGATAAGTGACTTGCCCAAGGTCACACAGCTAGTAAGGGTTAAGTGTCTGAGGCTGGATTTGAACTCAGGTCCTCCTGATTCCAGGGCCGGTGCTCTATTCACCAAACAGCCCCTGCAAAATTCTGTTCTTGAGAGAAGGTTAAATCCTTGAGCATCTCTCATTTTTTTAAGATTCAGTAGAAATTTTGACAGAAAATTTAAAAACCAAAAGGAGTGGGATATTTTCAAGATGGCTTCCTTTTATTTCACACTTCTCAGACTGGAATGAAGAGAGAATATTTGGGGATGAGGATATAATGAAAAGAGCACTGAATCTGGGGATAGGGGAGATCCACGTTAAAAACCCTCCTTCTCCCTCCCTCTCCATAACTTGCAACTTATTATGCAACCTTAGGCAAGTCACAGAACTTCTCCAAGTCTTGGTTTTCTCATCTGTAAATTGGTATAATCATATTACCTAGGATCTTAGAATTAGACCCTGAAAGGGGGAAGGATAGGTGGCACAGTGAATAGAGCACCCTGCCTGGAGTCAGGAGGACCTGAGTTCAAATCTGGCCTGAGACACTTAACACAAAACTAGCTGTGTGACCTTGGGCAAATCACTTATCCCCAATTGCCCTGCCTTCACCACTCCAAAAAAGCAAAAAAGCAAAAAAAACAAAAAGAAAAACCCCAAACAAAGAGAAAGACAGAGAGACAGAGAATTAGACCTGAAAAGAAAAAAGGAAAAATGTAGACAGAATGATTGTGCAATTGATGGACCTGTGAGGGTTTAAGTAACTGTTCTCAAAGGTAATTGATAAATAAATTGATATAAATAAAATACATGGAATGCAATGGTCTTGCCTATTCTCATTCATGTTGCAGAACAGGTTACTTTGCACTAATTTCTTCACCAGCATTGCCTGCCCATCCTTTATAAACAGCATATATTTAGGCACTGATATTCAACACTGATGTTTTATCACCTCAGGTACATGTGTATTTACTGAAAACCAAAGGTTTATTTCATTCACTTAACAAACATTTAATGTCTTACTACATGCTAGAAATATAATGACTTTTGATTTGTAGGTCATTTTTCAACACATACACACATGATTATTTATTTCCTATTATCATTCAAAGAAAAGTCTAATAACTCTTTTAGATTCCCTACTCAGCCACTAGTGACCAACCTAAAATTCTCTCTCCACTAAGGAAAAGATCTCTTTGTAGCATTTTACAATCTAGCGCTCTGCCTTCTTGAATTTTTCTCCTTCCTTTATATATGGATATCCTAAAATGGCTCTCATTGAGAACTCCAGACCACAGATGTCTGGAAATATACACTTTGGCTAAGAGAGGAAAGATTTAATGTTTAATTGGGAATTTTTAGTTTGTTCTTTTTCTAGGCTTTTAAAAATTGCATACCCAATTCATTAGTCTGCTCTTTCTCTATTCATTGATGTAAGCATTTAGAGATGTAAAGTTTCCTCTGATCACTGTTTTTGCTGTATCCCTTAGGTTTTGGTATGTTGTCTCATTATTGTCATTCTCTTTGATGAAATTATTGAGTTTCTACAATTTGTTCTTTAAGGCACTAGTTCTTTAAGATTAGGTTGTTTACTCTCCAATTAGTTCTTACTTTTGCAGTCTCTCTCTTGAAACTGTCCTGTTCTCTCCATCCACACAGTCACCTGGATGTGTTGCTACAGTCTCCCAAGAGGTTTTGCCTTGAGTCTCTGTCCGATCCAATCTATCATTCGTAGCTCTGTCAGTCTAATTTTCAGTATGGATATACTTGGTCATATTACTCTGGTAGTCAAAACTCCTCAGTGACTTCCTATTACCAACAGAGTAAATTTCAAAAAATTTCTTATTCTCTTATTAAAGCCTTACCCTGTCCCCCAACACACACGTCAAAAAGGACATAGACAATTTATGAAAGTGGTACTTTATAAAAAAAATTGGCCCTTGCTGTAATTTAATATATGCCTAACAATTTTATGAACAAACCAATGAATATGTTTTTAATGTTTCTAAGCTGGCAAAGAATGTTGTATCTGTAAAGGACAGAAAACAAATATAAATATTGATTGTGCTTTCCTTGCAACAAACTTGTGAAATGAGTAGTACAAATATTAGTCACTTTTTCCATGTGAGGAAGGAGACTGAGGTTCAGAGACTTATCTATTGTCAAATAGCTACTAAGTGCTAGAACTGGGAGACAGAACTAGATTCCCTGAGTCCATGTATGGGATCCCCTCTCCCCAGTCCCATAAACTATAGCATGCTGTCTCTGAATGAGGTGGGTACAGCCATGAAATATACCATAAAATAAAAACTGGCATTCTCAAGGCTCAATAAACAAGTTAACAGAAAAAATGGCAAATGACATATTAGAAAATACTGGGAGTTAAAATCTTAAGAAACATTAAAAAAAAGTTATTGATGCCTTTTTTTTGACATTACCATCTTTTCCAGATCTATCTCCTCCATCCAAATGAGCCACTCTTTGTAACAAAGAAAAATGGTTAAGCAAAATCAACCAACACAGTGACCGTATCTGATAGCGTACATACAACACTCTGTTCCCAGTGATCTCCAGCCTCACTCCAAAAAATGAAAGGAACTTCTTTATCTCTTCACCAGAATCAGCATTAGTTACTATTCAGTTTTTCTCATTCACATTACTGAAGACAGAAAAGTCCCTTCCCTTTAAAAATGTAATGGATAAGACATTTTGATCAATTAGCTTATCCATAGTCTCCAAAAAATGAATAAAATTAGTCAGGTGTGACCTGTTCTTGATGAAGTCATTCTGACTCTTTATGACTATTGCTTCCCATTCTAGTCATCCACTAACCATCCCTTTAATATATTCTTGAGTTTAGCCAGTTGAGTTAACTGGGTTGCTTATGAGGGAACTGAAAATGCAAAGATGTTTGAGAATCACCCCAAGTTGGACAACTTAACTATTGGAAGAGCTAGAGTTAGAATGGAGCTATCCTGTCTCTCAGTGCATTATTTTTTTAAGGCAGTGTGTTGTCTTGGAATGAACAGTTTCTAGAGTCAGGGGAGCTGGGTTCAAAACCTGTCTCTGTTAATTACTACCTATGGCCTACTTGGCCAACTTTCCCACCATATCCACTTCTCTGTGCTTTAATTTCCTTATCTGTATGTATAGGGGGGTAGATTAGAGGATCTCTGAGGTCCCTCCAGCTCTTATTCTGATGATTTACTCCACATTTTATCAATGGGGAAAACGATTTCCAGCATACTATCAAACATTCCGTTGTCTTGCTGTTGTTTGTCTTTCATTTTTGAAGAAGACCAATGACGTCATGGGGTGACATCTTAACTCCTATGTGAATTAGATATAAGTGAGGCAGAGTTGTACAAAGTTGTCTGCCTAAATCTCTCTTCTAGAGTCATCAAAGTTCAATGGCAGGGCAAAAGTCAAGATGACCAGTGATGGTCTGGGTTACAGTGGATGACCCTGGAATCTTTGATGTCTGACCAAGCTCTAAGCATGCCATGTTACTTGCTTCAGTCACCTTCACAGCCATTGGAACAAATTGTTCTTTCACATCTACTCTGCTGAGGGAAGTTTTGGGCAAGATATCCTAATTTACAAGCAGGTTTGAGGCCCATTGGTTACACACAACCTGGTTTAGCTCATCTGCCAAGATGGTTTGCCAGGGTGTGATCACTCTACATGGAGCCACAGCTGAGAGCTGGGTGACTTGAGACACTAAAGGTGGATGGGCAGCCCTGAAAAGGGCTCTGCAAGCCCCCACAGCAGAGGTGCTCGTCATGAAGAGACAGACATGACTGAAATGACCAAAGCCTCTTTCCTCCTGGCCACTTCCACCTACCCAAACAAACATTTAATCTTCATTAAAATAATCCAAGTTATTTCCAGCTAAGGTTTTTAAAGACAAGGTGGTAAGCCTTAAAAAAAAATCTGCATTATAATTCAATCTACACTACATTTTATTGTACTACAATTTAATCTACACCACAATTAGGGACACTCGCCTATGAAAGACAGGCAGGTGATACCTGCTGAGAATTTATAGCCTTTAAGGCTGAGAACAGCCTTCCTAGGTAAAGAGTATTTAGTAACTTGGATACGTCATGTACATAGAACCATACAGGTTATGTACCCCCCCCCATCACATACCTGCAAATGGAAAGGATACAGTGCTGCTCATTACTGTGTATCCATGTATGTGGCAACCTGCTTTTGTAGATTTCTGAGCAGTTTTAAGATCCTTCACTCCTCTCTCTCCATAGAGCCAATGAGACATAGTGTCAAAAAATATGGCCCCATTTTGCAACTGGAAACCGTGAGCCACAGAGAAAAAGGAAATGACTTACTGTCATGCACAATCAGTTAGTGGTGAGGTCACTCTTTAGTGCATCAGATTCCCTCTGAACTATATGTTTATTTTTTACTTTTATTGATTTAATTTTTTAAATTTCTTTATTATACCATGCTCCCTCCAAATTATTTCTGTTTATTTTGTATTTTTATTATTTAAATTTTTATTTCTTTATTGTACCATGCTGTCTTGAAAAACTACTTTTTTATTTTAAATAGTATTTTATTACATATAAAACAATTTTTAATATTCATTTAAAAATTTTTTTGAGTTCCAAATTTTTCTCCCTCCCCACCTTCTCCCTAAAATGATAAACATTCTGATTTAGCTTACTTATCATGTAAGTAATACTGCTAAGTTAAGTCTTTACGTTCTTCCATCGGTGGCATTTTAATCTAAACTTAATCTGGTCAACTTGCTTGTTTGATGTTTGAGAGACAAACATCTAATTGCACATGTAAGATTACATGTGCAATCATGTAAAATATATTTCCATATTAAATATTTATTCTGAATTTAAACACCAAGTAAAATAGATATTTGCATATAAACAGTTAAAAAGGAAAAGAAGCCTCTCTTTATCATAGCATTTGTAGATTTTAGAGTTTTAGAGGTCATCTGGTCCAGTTCCATTTTTACAGATGAGGAAACTGAGTCTTCATGAGTCTCACAGATATATGAGGCAGAGCTGGGATTTGAGGCCAGGTCTTGGGATCCAAATCCAGCATTCTTTCCATTGTTCCATATTCCTCACTGTATGGATTTTTCCCTCACACCCCCAGATCCCATTATTAAGGAATGAAATCACAGAAATACAGTTGCATATCATGTACTCAGAGCTATTCATAGGTTACATCATTGCTTTTATTCCTTTTCTGAAACACAAAATTGGCCTGTACCTTTTCTCATGCTCAGATATTCAACTCCTACTCAGTAACTAAAGGAGGAAAAAAATAATAATCTCTGCTTAAGAGGGGGTGTTTTGAGGAACAAAGGGAGGGGGAACTTTCTAGAACTCTTCCCGGGGCCCCATTAAATCTTACATTGTTTGACTGAAGTTGAGTTATGACTCTACTTTTACAAAATGGCTTGAAACTTGCCTGATGAGGCAGCATTTGATTTTAATTTCAGAGAGCCTTGCCAAAAGGGGGGATACCATACACAGAACTTTCCTGCCTGCAGTTTTCCAGAGACCTTGATTTCAGAGGCTCCAGGTCATAATTTGTCAGCCAAAGATTATTTCCTCTATTGAAATCTTTCCTGAGGCTGATGCCAATGTGATGGAATTTTAATTGTCTGGAGTAACCTCTGGAGACTCTGCTTGCCTGTTTAAGTGCCTAGTAGTAAACATGTACTTTGTTTAATGAAGGACTTTTACAGTTAAGGAAGTGTGTCACAGGGATTTCTGGCTCTGTTTGTTCAGGAGACTTTGCTGAAGTTTAGATTAAAATGTCACCATTGGAAGAACGTAAGGGCTTAGCTTAGCATCTTAAAGTCACTAGACAGACAAACATCTATTAAGCACCTACTAGGTGCCAGATACTATGGAAAGAAAATGACATAATACAGGAGAAATAAAGAAATAAATACATACAGAATAAATATGAAGAAAATAAATACAGAATATTTTGGGAGAGTGAGCAGCAGCTGTTGGAGGTGGGGTGGGATGGAGTCAGGAAAGCCTTAATGTAGATGGTGGCACTTGAACTGTATCTTGAAAGAAGAGAGCAATCCTATGAAGCAGGGCTAAGGAAGTAGATATTTTAGGTATAGGGTACTGGTTACATGGAGGTATTTTCTAATAGAATTGGAAAAGTTTTTTTTTTTAATCAAAAATTAAAGCTTGAGGTTTGTATACAGTGCTTATAAGAGCTGTAACTAATGCAAGGAGGAAAGGGTTTTACCTCAGGCTACCAACGTGGAAGGGGGAGGGTTTCCTTTCCACAACAGTTTTTGTTCCTGCATATTGTCTTATGGTTTTGCCATGGTGCCATCCCCTCAGGCCTCTCTTCCCCCCTTCTTCTTTTTTTTATTTTTGGAGGGGAGAGGGCAGGGCAATAGGGGTTGTGACTTGCCCAAGGTCACACGACTAGTAGGTGTGTGAACTGTCTGAGGCTGACTCTACCTTCTTCTTCAATCTGTACTTGGACAGGGTGTTCAAGAGACAGGCTACCCCCTTTCTTATTGCAACTGTACCTGGAGTCTGACTATCTTCTATGCTCCGGTTGTAACCCTACTGTCAGACTTTCCTTTGCACAACTGTGTTCCCCTCCCTCCCAAGTAAAAGATTCCTGGTAATAGTTGTAGTTCTGAAACTGACTGATAACCAAAGGCGCACCCACCACCTGGGGCAAAATTCTGAAGTTGGTGAATGGTCTTCACTATCTTTACATTTCCTCTCTATGGGCCCTCTCCACCCACTTGTGACCATATTGCCCACTGGATAAACTGTTGAAGAAACTGTTAGTTAATTGGCCTGTGTTTCTTCAACCCACACATATCACAAGCCTTCCATGTTTCAAAAGGTTGATTGCCTTTGTGAGCTATAAGGCTAAAAGGGAACCATACTGAAGTTATCCTATTGCCTCTAGGATCAAATACAAACATTTCTTTTTGGCATATAAAGCCCTTCAGTCTTTAATGAATGGTAAAATTATATGTATGCCAAAGAATTTTTTAAAAATTAATTTCTTTATGATTTGAAAATATATATTTTTAATGTTATAGATCCCCTTCTCTGAATGTTTTTGAAAGCACAACATAAAAGACAATGATTATTAAGGAAACAGTTATATTGAGGGTGGGTAGGTAGTACAGTGAATAGAGCACAGGCCCTGGAATCAGGAGGACCTGAGTTCAAATCCAGCCTCAGACACTTAACACAAAACTAGCCTTGTGACCTTGGGCAAGTCACTTAACCCCGATTGTCATACCTTCCCCCACTCAAAAAACACCCAATTATATTGAAAGCTATCAAAATATTAAAAATGAAGTTCACCAGTAAAATACAGTTATCAAAACATTTTAAAATAGAAGTCATGGATTCCAAGTTAAGTCATAGTCCAGCACCAAACTATCCTTTCAGATTAATTGTTCATTAATTCCCTGGTTACCTTGCTCCTTCCCTCAGCGCAGTACTCACATACATTTTTCATGCTAGCCAAGCTGACCTATTTGATAGTTACCTGGGCAAGATATTCCATTGCTCAGCCCCATGCCTTTTGCATAAGCTGTCTCCCAATCCTGTAATACTCTCTGCTTGCCCCAATTTCTTGGGATCTGAAGCTGTTACCTTCCAGGCTAAACTCAGGTACAACCTCTTACAAAAGGCCCTGCCTGGTTTTTCCAGTTGTTAGCAGTCGCTCCTTCCTCTAACTTTCAAATAACTTCTTATTTCTTTTGTGTATATTTTGTATTCAGTCATTTGTACACATGCTGCTTCCCATTAGTAGAATATAAGCTTCTTGAGGGCAGGGTCTATTTAATTTTTGTCTTTGTATAGTACTTGATACATAGTAGTGGTTACATAAAAGCTTGCTTGTATGTTGATAAGGTTCTTTGCCTCAATTTCCTCCTCTATAAAATGAGCTGGAGAAGGAAATGGTAAGCCACCTGAGCACCTTTACCAAGAAAACTCCAAACGGGATTGCGAAAAGTTGAATATGACTAAAATGTTCTATGTTCTTAGGTCAGATGTAATCTGTTTGTGGACTTATATTCTAACCAGATTGTTGGAAAATATCAGAGCTTACCCTCCACCAGCATAGCCTTTTCAAACTCAGTCAGTTCTCTATCCAGATGAAGCATATCAATACAACTTTGTAGAAAAATAATGTTCCAACCCTCCTCTCATCTCTTTTCTCACCAATATTAATTTTCTAGGGTTCTTATCTAAGCTAGGTCAAGTCAAGGAGGGAAAATATCTGAATACCCTATGGTATGAATGACTAATAGTTTAATGTGTTATCTCTGACATGGATCACAATTTTTATAGACTATGCTTTTAAGTCAAATGAATGCATCTATAATGATACTATTTCAAAAATTCTTAGGAGATATTTTATAATACTTTGTATCTCCCACAGTGCCCAGTCTGATGACATAATAGATGCTCAGTAAATACTCCTTTATTAATTGATTTCAATTAGTGAGAATAAGCTCAGTCCAGTGAGCACAGCATAGTCAGACAGCCTGGAAATGCCTTTCATTTCACTTTCCCATGGCCCTATTCACCATTCCCTTAACTTTCCAAACCACAGAGCCCCTCCTTGACGACAATTTGCCTTGGATGGCTTCATCTCCTTCATCAGAATATAAGCTCCTTGGGGGTAGAGAAGGCTTTGCTTTTGAATTTCTAGCCTCAGTGATTAGCACAATGCTTGGCATCCAGTAAGTGCTTAATAAATGCTTTTTCATTCATCTATTCATTCATTTTTATAGTAGAGGGGCTATTCCATGGAATATGGCTGAGGATGGGTCTTGGAGGAATCATGACCTAGATTAGCATTCCTTAATATTTTAAATGTTATGACACTTTGCACTGCTCATACCAAAGAACATTGCCAGAAATATCTCAGTTCAGATTTGAGACTATTATATATTATGAATTGCAGTTTTTTAAGTGAATATACAAAATCGTTAAATGATTTGGCTTGAGATTAGGACAGAATTTCCAACAATTTCTGAAATGACCCTAACCATATTTCTGCCATTTTGTACTATGTATATATGTGAAGCAGTGTTCTCAGCACTAATGATTATAAAACCAAAATTCAATCAACTCTGACAAACACTGAAGATGCTTTACATCCTGCAGTATCAAATATTTTATCAAGATTTATTTTTGTAAAAATAAACATTCATCTCATTAGTATACAAATTTGCTTTCCTCTTTAATGAATGGTAAAGTTATATGTATACCAATGTTTTAAAATTAATTTCTTTATTATTTAAAAAATGTATATTTTTAATGTTAGAGACTCCCTTTCCTGAATGTTTTTAAATGCACAACATAAAATACAAAGAGTTATTAAGGAAACAATTATATTGAAAGTTATCAAAATATTAAAAATGAAGTTCACCAGTCAAATAGGGCTATCAAAATATTTTAAAATAGAGTTCATGGACTCCAAGTTTAGAATGCTGGTCCAGACCTTTGCTGAAGCAAGGACATGTATGACCAGAAGCTTTTGGTTATTACTTTGGTTCCTGTGTATTGGGGTTGTAGATAATTAGCCTGAACAAGGAAATGTCCTTCATTTTGTGGGCTATGTAATAAGGGAAGAGAAATGGTCTCTTTAGATTAAGTTTCTTTGTTGGAATACAGCCCCAGCATGTCCTTTTTATCAAGAAGCCAGTACATTTATCCCACCACAAGGAACCAGAGCACAGGTCCATTTCCAATTACACTCCACAAAACGGCCACCAATATATTTTATTTTCAAAGTTTTGTTGATGAGGTCTGTTTGTTTGTTTGTTTTTCCATCACAGTCATTTCCTGAGATATTTTTTCTTCTATAGAACCCTCCCTTGTAATAATAATAATTAAAAAGTTAAGTAAAACCTAGTAACACAGAGACTGCATCTAACAGCGTATGCCACATTCCACAGGAGGAGGGTTTCATTATCTGTCCTCTGGGATCATGACTGGTGATTGTATCTAATCTGAGTTTAGCATGGCAATACCTTTTAGATAAATTTCAGTTTCAGAAAGGCGATTTTATCAGAGGAAAGAGATAGCTTCTCTATTAGGAAACCCTTGGCTTATCCAGTGTACTATCATCATATAAAAAATAGAATGGCGTTAAGGAAAGAAAATCGTAGCTTTATACTTTCTATATAAATAAGATCCTTTGTGGACAAATACTGAAGCTGAAGCTTAAATAATTTGGCCACTTAGAAGACAGGACTCACTGGAAAAGATGCTGATTGGGAAACGTTGAAGGCAAAAGGAGAAGGGTATGGCAGAGAAAGAGATGCATAGTGTGATGAAAGCAACAAATGAGCATGGACAGACTTTGAGAGATAGTGGACGATAGAAGGGTCTGGCATATTATAGTCTACAGCAGTGATTCTCAACCTGTGGGTCGCGACCCCTTTTGGGATCAAAGGGGGTCACCTAAGACCATCAGAAAACACATATTTCCGATGGTCTTAGGAACCAAGACACAGCTCCTCTCCAGGTGGGTCTGCCCATGTGCAGAAACACTCATATACAAGTATTAAAGGGTCCCGGCATTAGAAAAGTTGAGAACCACTGGTCTATAGGGTCACAAAGAGTCAGACACAAGTGAACAACAATGGAGACTCTTTGTGGATATTGGGAATGCTTTTTGTGACAGTTTTGATTCTCCTTGAGAGCTAAGAGAAAGCAACAAGTAGGGGAAGATCAGAGTATTTTTAAAAAGACTCAAGGCAAAGAGAGGATTGAGGATAAGGAAAGGAAAAAGCAGTAAAAGGGTTAGTATCATGACTTAGAATTGTCTTGGGCTGTTTCTAGCTGCAGAAGAGTGCTTTTTCTATATCACCCCTTCCTCTTTTGGCTTTATCGATTCCTTCCATCTTTTTAAACCATTTTTTACTATGCTCCTCTACAATTGAATCCAGCTTTGTAACAAAGAAAAACACTTACAGAAGACTGATCAGCAAAGATGCCATGTTTAGCAGCATATGCAACATGCTTGTTCTAAGTATTTATTAACCATGCATTTAAACATCTACCATGTGCCAAGCACTCTGCTAAGTGCTTGGGATACAAAAAGAGGCAAAAGACAGTCACTACCCTCAAGGAATTAACAATCTAATGGGTGAGACAATGAGCAAAGAAATATGTATAAACAAACTATATACAGAATAAATAGGAAATAATTAACAGAGGAAAATTTGGGATGGATCCAGTCAGAATGGTTGCATGATTTTCTTCGCCTTCATTCAGCAGTATACGTGTAGGAGCAAAGGCAGAAAGCGGTGAATGGTGTGAGTGATCTCAGTCTGAGGATTATAATCAGCAATACAAGGGGGCCAGGGACTCAAGAGAAGAGGACAATGTAGAGTTGAATTGGACCACCAAGGGTATAAAGGGAAAAGAGAGTGGCTAGATCAGGGGTGATGACCTAAAAGAGAACTGAGGGGTTGAGGGGTTAGAGATCATAGTATGAATGAGAAGTAGGTTTAGGTAAGGGAAGGCAGAGGGAGAGGTGAAAAGCTAATAATTAAGTTCAGATAAAGGGATTTCAAAATTTTTGAGCTTTGAAGTGGTACATTTGTGGGTGATGGCAAGATCAAAGTTATGAACATCATTGGGTGCAGCTGAGGTGGGGTGGAAGAATAGAATATAAGAAGAAAGGAGGTTGAAGAACTGAATGGTTGGGGTGTTTGAGGGAGGGTTAATATGTATACTGAAGTCCCCTGCATGAGAACAGGAGTTGGGGAGGAAAGAACTATTATGAGTTCAGAACCAGGCACTGAACTCATTGAGGAAGAAAGGGGGGGTAACCCTTAGAAGTCTATAAACAGCAGCTGCCAAGATTTTGGCTGGGTGGTAGATATGGATTGTATGGACCTCAGAGAAGAAGTTACTGATTGATGCAAACAGGAGAAGCTGGAAATGGGAATGGAAATCAAGGAGTATTCCAACTCCCCCACCTCAACCAGTGAACTAAGAGGAATGAGTGAAGATACGGTCAGTATTGGAGACTGTGACCAAAGAGGCCGTTTCATCAGGATGAGGTGAAGAGTGCCAGATCCCAGTGATTGCTAGAAGATGGAAGGAATGGGAAATTAAAAGATTTAAAATGAAGGCAAATTTGTTGTCTATCAAACAAGCACTCCATAGGGTTCATTGGAAGGAGTGGGCAGAGTTTGGTTGGGACTTTGGGGAGGGAGAGTTGAGGGAGATAAGGAATCTGATGGTGGGGAATGGGGAACAGAGTTTGAAGGGTGACCAGTAGGGTTTCAGAATCAGTAGGATGTGTAGTATAGTTGTTCCTGCCCACCCCACCCCCTTCCCAACCTCTTTACCCAGTAGAGAAAAGTGTTCTTGTTTCCTTATTTTATTTCTCAATTTCAAAATTGGACATTTAAATTAATTAGAAGTAGACTGCCTTTTAGAATTGTTTTCATTTATATTCTTATTTCTTTGTAACTGTTTAATAGTATCTTGGTTTCTCATAAAGTCATTCGCTTCTACTTGCTCCACTCTAATTCTGAAGGAATTATTCTCTTCAGAATGCTTTTGAGACTCTTTCTCCATCTGGCAAATTCGACTTTTTAAG
>JAQQSW010006234.1:0-13997 GCA_028646575.1 Pseudocheirus occidentalis | reverse complement strand
GATAGGGAGACCCTCCCTGCCCTACCAGAAAGTAAGAGAGCAGACCGGGGTGGGGGGAGTTGGCGGGGGGAGGTGGCTTTATAGTGGGATTGCTGTTTTAGGGTTGGTGCATGGGAAAGACGGGGAGAAAATTTGTAATTCAAAAATGTCATGAAAATGAATGATGATGTAAACAAGAAAACAAAAATATAAAAAAAGAAAACAAGAGAAAATAATAAACCACAGCAGATTTTTAAAAAACTATCTGCCTCAGTTTCCTCATCTGCAAAATGACCTGGAGAAGGAAATGGCAAACCACACTAGGAAAAAAAGATCCCCAAAAGAAAACTCCTATAAATGTTATAGCCAGGTTCCAGAGTCCCCAGATCAAGGAGAAAATATTACAGGCCAGGAAGAGGAAGCAATCTGAATACTGTGGAAACACAATTAGGATGCCCAGGATCTGGCAGCTTCTACATTGAAGGATTGAAGGGCATGGAATATGATATTTTGAAGAACAAGGGAGCTATGATTAAAATCAAGAATCACCTACCCAGCAAAATTGAATATAACATTCCAGGGGAAAATATGGTCATTCACTGAGGTGGAGTACTTTCAAACATTCTTGCTGGAAAAATCAAAAATGAACAGAAAATTTGACATTCAAACACAAGAAGCATGAGAAGATAAATGTGGAAAAGAAATAAGGAGCTTATCAAAGTTGAACTATTTACATGCCAACATGGAAAAACAATAATAGTAACTTATGAAACTTTTCTCAGTATGAGGATAGGTGAAGGGAATACAAAAGTATATGCATATATATATGTATATATATGTATACATGCACATATGTCTATGTAGGAGGGTTTATATATGCATATGAACACATATCTGAGTGTGTGTATGGATGTGTACATAGAGGGCACAGGATCAATTGAATAAGAAGGGACAATACTTTAAAAGCTGAAATTCTGAGGTGGGAGAGTATTAGAACGAGAGGAAACAGGGAGAGACAGAATGGGGTTAATCATCCCAAATAGAAGAGGCTAAGGATAACTGTTACAATGGAGGGGAAGAACAGGAAGGCAAAAGAGAAAGGGTCAACCTTACTCTCATTGAATTTGGCTTAGGGAAGGAATCACAGATTCTAAACTGGGTATCTTGCCACACAGGAGCGTAAGAGGGATGTGGATGAGAGGTGGGAAGATGGAGGGGAGGGCAGGGTAGGGGGGAGGGTTGTTGAAAGTACACACTTCTGTAAAGGAACAGGGTAGAGAATAGAACAAGGCAGGGCAGGATAGGAAGAAGGGTCATATAATCAGTCTCTCACAACATGCCCACTATGAAGATGTCCTGTGTAATTACACATGCACAGCCTGTATTGAGTTGCTTGTCCTTCCAGTGGAGGTGGGTGACGAGGTAGGAAGAGAAAGAATCTAGAATTTAAAGTTCTATAATCAATTGTTAAAATATATATATATGCTTACATATATTCTTATTATTATTATTAACTACATGCAACTGAGAATTAAGATATACAGGCACTGGAGTAGGGAGACCTATCCTGCTCTACCATAAAGTCACAGGGCAATGGGGGAGGACATAGGAGAGAGCAGATTGGGGGAGGGGCTATACAGTGGGATCTCTGTTTTGGGATGGTGGGTAGGGGAAAGGTGGGGAGAAAATTTGTTACTCAAAATCTCATGGAAATGAGTGATGTGAACAAGAAAATAAATTAATAAATTTAAGACAAAAAAATTATTGAGGATCCCACTAGAGAGTTTCTCTTTTGTGCATCAAATCTATTAATATTTATCATAATCAAAAAGAAAAGATGCTAGTTTTATTAGTTATTATGAAAAGAGTTTCGAGTTCAGGAAATCCCTAAAAGGGTCACAGGTACCCTCATAGGTCCCCAGACCACACTTTGAGACCTGTTGATCAAGAGAAAAGCATATAGGACACTAGCTAAATCCTTCATGGGGGGATCTATGGGAATATTTGAATAGAAAGAAAAGGCATGGATAGATAAGATTCCCCATTAATATTGGAAATACTAATATGAAATAGATCATGAGTCCATTAACATATTAAAATTTGCTTTTGTTTATATTTCTAAAATATTATGAAACATTACAAAAAGCTGAATAGTATACTCATTTCAAACTTGAAGGAAAGATATATTCTTAATTATTGAATAAGTGAGAGAAAAGATCAGGGACAAGGGGAATGGATTTGATTATACATGTGTACCCTGCCTAACACTGTTAATTGGTTCCATAAAAATCATGCTAGTCAAAATAATGTAATGGGGCAGTTTCCTCTACTAGAACTAGGCTAGAAATGTTACGCATGTTATTGCAGAATGTTACAATGTCACGGTGGGATTCTGGTTATAATAGGAAGAATGGTATTGTAAAAATATTTTTAGGGAAAGATAATGTTGAGTATCTCCAATGAAAAATGGCATTTTGAATGTAGAACATAATAAAACTAGAAAAACAGAAAAGTAATAGATAGGGGAAAATATTTCCACTGAATATATAAGTAAAAAAACTGAAGTTCTTGACTAATAAATTTCATAGGAAACTGAAATAAACCTGCGAAGATAAAATAAAGTATCCAATGGATCTAGATAAACAACTCACAATAAAATAAAAATAACCACTCTAAAAATCTTCAAAATTGATCATGAAAGAAACATAAATTAGAATAGTTAATGAAGTTACTATTTGAGTTGTCATTACTTTGGACTATTATATTCAAAGCAATGGATCACCATCTCAACAAAAAGAATGTCAAATGAGAAGAATATGCAGAAATAAGGAGCTATCTATAAAATAACATGAAATGGCAAAAGCAGAAATGGGAGAAGCAAATAAAATTATTAATAATGTTAGGCCTTTAGATAACCATATGTAAATGACAGTCCTAAAATGTGATTGATTTTTAGTTTATTAGTAGAGTGCAAAGGGTCTCATGTAACACCAAAAGCAATATACTGCTTATTGAAAGATCTCGCTAAGTAAATGCAATTAGAATTTTCTTCCTTTAGTCTCTTTACCAAAAAAAAGTCAGTCTTTTTTCTGTTTCTCTACTAACAACCTTCCCCGCAGCTATTTTTTCTTATGAAACTAAATCACAGGAAAAGTGACTTTTTTTTATTTTTGAAGGTGAAGTAAAACACTGAGAAAATTTTAGTACCTGCAGGTAGCTCACCACATCATATGATAATCTGAAATTTTTAAACAAAAGTTTATATTTAAATTACACTACCCAAACACAGTGGGGAATGAGTCTAATATTTTTATTCAGACATTCTAATGGAGTCAAATAATTTAGATAACAAGGTCATTTATATGAGATTGCTAGGTATTTCCTGGCTTTCTGTTTTAATTTAATCATTGTGTGATAAAAGCCAAATTGTTTAATATAGATGTGATGGAAATATATAGAAAGCTCAGATTTGCTCTGGGCGTGCACATCCACTATTGTGCTACCATGATATCATTGGTTCTCCCCCTTACTTCTAACTACTACTCTAGAAAATTATTTTAACTATATAAATATTCTCCATTGTTTTAGAACATTTCTGATTATTGTCGCGTATGCTCCACTGGAATAAGGTCTATTTATTTAGATTTTAATTCAATCACATGATTGTCCTTTTAATTTTAAAAGATGGGTCAGCTCATTCTTAGGAAAAGTAATAGCTATAATTAATGTGATAAATAGTATCAGTTAGTCAGTCAACAAACATCTATTAACTACTATATTCCAGATACTGTGCTGAGTGTCAGGTATACAAATTTTTTAAAAAAGAAAGTGCTTCTTCCCTAGGAACTCACAATCTAACAGAATAAGAAAATGCTAGGGCTAGGGCTAGGGCTAGAGGTGGGGAAAAAAAGGTACCTAGTACCATGGCATGATGGAGTTCATCTCAAAAGCAACTTCTAAAAACTGAAGCAGACTGCTTTAGCAGCCTTTTTTTTAATGGAAGTTTGGGGCGAAAGTCTTTACTATATCCTCTAGCTCTTTAGTCATAGGCTAAGAGGGTGTTGATAGCACTGGTAAGGTTTAAGTACCAAAGGCAATACAATCTCTCAGGATGGTCACTTTCCTTGTGATAAAATTCCTGAAGTAAGATGCTTCATAAGATGCTTCACAAGATGCTTCACAAGATGACATCACAAGATGCCATCATATATCTTGCCCTTCTAAGTGAAAAACATAAAAATAATATTGCTAAATACTTTCATTATACAATAAGTTCTTTCCTTCACACAATAAATCTAGTAATACCCAAGAGAAACATTTTATGTCTTACTTCAGGATTAAGTAGTTTCTATTTAAAGTCATCAGAAATTCCATCTGATGAAAGATATAGAAATATATTAGAATATCAGTCTTCATTGCCTAGATTTCTTTATTAAGCAAAATTCATAGAATAATTATGTAATGAAGAAGTATTCAATATGCTTTATAGGAAAAACATAGGTAGTTAAGATATAGCCAACCAGAAGGCATAGAATTTTCATTTACTGCTATTTATTTTCCTCCAATGATACTAGAAACAGGCATCTAGCATTTGTGAGATTCCACAACTTGCACTGAGCCAGATATAATTTTAAAAGCACAACCTTAATCAATAAATCAACAAAAATTATGTCTATACTACGTGAAAGGTACAGGATTAGATGTTAGGTATACTACAATAAATATAGAAACCATCCTTACTCACATGGAAGTTATATTCTAATGGAAAAGACCAGTACATTTATAAGTATATGTAAGTACCCTAGTATATATAAAGATTCACATAGATGAAAACTATAAAGAAAATAGATAAAAATAGCTACTGAGGAGTTTAAATACACAGTTGTTTAGGAGGCAGGTCACTAGTATTTGGAGTGTTAGTAAAACTTCATGTAGAAGGTGATGATTATGCTGTTCCTTGAAGGGAGAGATGGAATGCATGAGGTAGAAAGGAGCAGGGAGTGTAGTTCAAGCATGGGGATTAAAAATAATCTTGTCTTGAACTATTTTGCACAGTCAAATTTTAGTGAAGAACATCTTTTTTATATGGCAGGTTTATTTGTCTGAAGAAAAATTAAAATAGTATTCTTATTCTTCCATTTATAATTATAAAAGAAAAAAATTAAAGGATAATAGTATCATAAACAAGTATACTGGAGCGATGAATTAATATTGTTCAGTGATTAACAGAAGTTAGGAAACTATTCAAGGGTCACAATTAAAAGACAAATTTTACAAAGGTTTATTTCTCAATCTGCATGATATTATTCAAAAACATGATGATTTAATAGCAAAACATTACAACAATCTCCTTGAAATGATACCTGACTTATCAGACCCAGAATGTCTTAATTGTGTCCTGGTACAAGGTGATATAGCACAAGAAAAGTCTCTTAACTAAATGGGAAGAAATACCTCAATAATTAATAATGACGCCACTGACCTTTGGACACTATAAACAGCCATTGTGATGTGGGATTATGGTAATGAAAAACCGTCAATTTGAGTATTATGTATATGTGCAGAGACAATTAGCCATTGATGTTAGTTTGGATTGAGCAGTTAAATAGAGTCCTTGGTACTCTTTTTCTTAAATAAAGTATTTTTATATCTTTTCTTATTTTACATCACCAAAATTCCCCCCTTCCATAACTCCTCTAACATGAATCATTCCCATTTTTATCAATTTTACTATGTGCTGTTTGTGATATGAAACCTCATGGGTTTTTATTTTAATTTCTCTTATTTTTAGTCATTTGAAGCATTCTTTCGCATGGTTGTTTAAAATGGGCTTTTCTTCTTTTGAGAAGGATTTGATCCTATCCTTTGATCACTTATATATTCAAGAATGACTTTTTCCCCTATTTTTGGAGTAATTTATTTTGTCACAGATACCTTGGTTGCTATATTTTCTTTAATTTTCTTTTATTCCTATTATCTTCAAGGGTAGGGAACCCAGGGTCTCAAGGCCACATGTGGCCCTCTAAACCCTCAAGTGTGACCGTGTGACTGAATCCAAACTTCACAGAACTTCTCCTTAATCAAAAGATTTGTTCTATAAAACTTGGAGTTAGTAAAAAGGCTGCACCCAAGGACCTAGAAGGTCACATGTGGCTGCAATGTTGCAGCTTCCCCAACCCTGGTTGTGTGTTTGTTAAATGTAGGATGGGATGACCAAGAAGGTAGTTGGTTTACCCTCACTGGAGATCTTCAAGCAAAGATTAGGTGACTACATGTCATGTATACCCTAGAGAGGTATCAGTTGGACCAGATGGCCTCTGAGATCCTTTCTATCTATCAATGGCTTTTTGCTCTTTAATGTACAAAACTTTGGCTTCTATTTCCTTTTTCTCATCGTCCTGATATATAAGATATCTTTTTAAATTAACTACAATTTAAATTTAATTTAATAATTTTGCAATATTTTATAGCATGTTTTTGACAATAAAAACAACAATAGCAGTGGTAATTGCTGCCATTAATATAGCACTTTAAGGTTTACAAAGGAGGCTCACAATAGCTTTGTGAATTAAATAAGTTAAGTTCAACCCTGGGGTTCAGGATTATCTATAGGACTTACCCTTCCCATTTTATAGATGAGGAAACATACATCTCAATAAAGAAGCAATTTGCCTATTGTGACATGTCTACTTAACATGAGTTAAAATTTTTACCCAGGTATTCCTGTCTCTGCCTCTAATGGCATACTTTGATTTCATTCTTTTCTTGTCACAGGCAGGAATTATTAGACCTATTTTTAGATTGGAAAACTGAGGTTCATAGAAATTACATGATTTATCAAAGGTATAAAGTAGTGGAGCCAAGGACTTCTAATTCATAATCTAATTATCTTGCAACAACAATAACTTTCATTTTCATTTCATCCTATTCTTTACAAAGAACTTTCCTCAGAGTGACACAACTTTGTGAGTTGGTATAGGTATTATTTTTAGTTGAAAAGAAGTACAAATATATGCTCCTACATAACATAGATAGCAAACCTAAAAACTGAGATTTGAACCCTGGCCTCTAGACTACAAATCAGTCAATATCAGCAAGCATTTATGAAGCACTTACTCTGTGCCAGATAATGTTCTGAGTGGCAGGGATGTTAAAAAAAGGTAAAAACATAGTCCCTGTTCCCAAGAAGTTCACATCTAATGGGGGGAATCCTATGCTCCTGCCATTATATTATGTTGATCTCTATTTTCATCATACAGGGTTTACCAAGGCACTATTTGATTATTCCGATAAGCTTGAAGGGTCATAAATTTTTCTTTGGCATTTTTTCTCTTCTTATGAGAGATATACACACATATGTATGCATGCGTATGTAGTATGTGTATGTTTTATATTTTCATGTATAAATATAGCATATATAAATAATATACACCATACATTTACAGGTGTGTGCATACACACATATACATATATACACATATACACATATGTTTTATATATGTATATGATGTGTACATAACACATATATGTATATGCAGAAACTGATGAGGATTGCTCCTAAATTCATTGGTTCTTACTGTTGTAGGAAGAGGCACCCCTCTATGCTATAGTAAAAAAGAGAGCTGACATACTCTTATGTATTTTGCCTTATTACTTTTTTTTTACTATATCTGTCTGTCAGTCTCTCTCTGTCTCTCTCTGTCTTTCTCTCTCTCTCCTCTCTGTCTCTCTCTCTCTCTCTCTTTCTCTCTCTCTCTGTCTCTCTCTCCCCTTTCTGTCTCTCTGACTCTGTCTCTGTCTCTCTCCCTCTCTCTGTCTCTCTCTGTCTCTCTCTGTCTCTCTCTGTCTCCGTCTCTCTCTGTCTCTGTCTCTCTGTCTCATTCTGTCTCTGTCTCTCTGTCCATCTGTCTGTCTCTCTGTCTCTCTCTGTCTCTGTGTCTGTCTCCCTGTCTGTCTCTGTCTCTCCCTCTCTCTGTCTCTCTCTGTCTCTGTCTCTCTCTCTGTCTCTTTCTGTCTCTGTCTCTCTCTCTGTCTCTCTCTCTGTGTCTCTCTCTCTGTTTCTCTCCTTTGAAATGAGAAAAACACTGTTTTCCTATATATCCTAGGTTTCATTCCTTGAACCTTTATTAAATTAGTTGACTCTTAACACAGGCTATGACTCATTTAATAAAAGACTTGGGACCCCATTATGTCTTTAATTACATTATCATCTAAATTCATTTACAAAGTACATAGAGACCCATGAAAGACTGGACACAAAAGCTCTCCATTGGCTCTCATGTCACCAACAGAATGAATTCTATTTCTCTCTAGAATTCAATGCAACTAGTAATTAGGCAGGAAAGAAAAGGAAGCAATTTAAATGTATTACTCATAAGAGTTCCAGACACTTAGGGCCGATTTCCCGCCTGGCTTTTTGGTTTCAATTGGACCTCTTTCAAAAATATTCCAAGTTGTGAATTGTCCTCCCAATAATCACTCAAGACTCTATGTTTAACTGATTAAATGAAAACCTCCCTGATCCTCTTCACTAGCAATGATCTCTCCATTTTTAACTACCATTTTGTTAATATATTTCTTATAGCAAAAAAACAAAAACAAAACAAAATTAAAAAACAGTGTGTGTTAGTAGAAATGGTGCTAATCTTAAATGTATGGAAATCTGAACTTTTCATCATGGCTCAGTTGATTTCTAGCCATGTGTCCTTGGGCTAGTCAATTGACTTCTCTGGGCTTCAGTTTCTTATCTGTAAAATGAATCAGGCAGGCTAGATAATTCCACAATGTCCCTTATACCTCTAAATCTATGATGTTGTATTATTAAAATGAGGGAGTTGGACTAGATATACTCCAGAATTCCTTATAGCTCTAAAGATATATGACTCTAGGATGAACTTGTCTTACTCCCATCCTCCCTCCCAAAAAAATTTTCCTATAAAATCCTTGAGGGGAAGATTTAGTTCTTACCTATTTTAACATTTATTATATTGCCTTCCATATTAAGCATTAGCTTAAGGACTAGAACTTTTATTTCATTGGGACAAGGAACTCCAGTAGATAAAAACTCCTTCTACCAATGTAAAGCAATGTTGTCTCTGAGACTTGTATAGTAGTCTAAGAAAATTGTCTATGGAATGGGGAGACTAAGTTACTCCCCTAGGGTCACAAAACTGCTATGATGCAGAAGCTGTTCTTCAACACAGGTCTTCTTGGCACTAAATCAGCCTTCTACCTACTTTATATGCTGCCTCACTGAACTAAGTCAGTGGTCTCAGTATATTCCAGGTTCTGTGGGAGAGCAATGCCTCAACCTTATTTCCTTCATTTCTTGCTAATCAACATGAGTATATCACTTCATCATTGTTAAATCTGGCCCAGAGTTTTGGAAGGATTATTTCAGTCATTTTTTATTTAAAAAAATTATCTGCTCCATTATGAATAGGGATTTTTTTCTATTGAGTATGATTGACCTGGAGGCAAGGAATTTTTGATGATGTTAATGTAAAACAACTTTGAATCTCATCAGAAAATCTAGGTGGGACAGAGCCAAGATGGCAACGTAGACACAGGAAAACACTGCAACTCCCTCAAAACCACCTCAAATACCCATAAAATATAACTCTAAACGAAATTTAGGGCTCCAGAACTCACAAAATTACAAAAAACACATCTCATGCTGAAAGCAGCTCAGCAGGCAGGACAGGAAGGGCTCAGGGCAGCACACTGGAAGCCGAAAAACCAGCCCAACCTGAAACTGTGTCTTGGCCACTGGACTGCCAGGACAAGCTGCAGCTGGAGCCTAAAGGTGAGTGGATAAGTGGCAGCTGTGGTGATTTCCAGAATTATCAAGCCATAAGAAATAAGGACTAAATGAAAGGTTAGTGGAACTTCACTAAATTTGGGGAAGAGGATCTGGCCAAACTGCCTTCAGGGCAAGGAAGCAGCAGAAGCAGTGGCCCTGCTGCTGCTTCTACATGGCCACTTCAGAACCCCCCAGCCTGCAGAATGCAGGGGAGGCAAGTGACCATTTAGAGGCTAATTGCTCTTGCCTTAAGCTGCCTATATCAGGATTCTGGTATTGGGTGGTGATCCTGGGGTACGTGTTCAGTGAGCCAAAGCTGGTGGGGGCTACAGTGGCCTCCTAATAGCTACAGTAGCTGTGAAAACCCCAGCAATTTGGGACAAAGTGCTCCCCTCTGGAAGCAGAGTTCCACAGAGCCAAAAAGTCAAGTAATTGACTGGCAACATGACCAGTCAAAGGAAGCAAAGTAAGAACCGCAATTGAACTTTAGATTCCTTCTTTGGGGACAAAAAAGGATCAAAGCATGGAACTGGAGGAAGACAACACAGTCAGAACTCCCACACCAAATGCTTCCAAAAAACATGAAAATTGTTTACAAGCCATAGATCAGCTTTAAAAGGACTTTGAAAATCAAATAAGAGGAGAAATGAGAATGATGCAAGAAAATCATAAAAAGAGAGTCAACAAACTGACTGAAGAAAATAACAACTTAAAAAATAGATTGACTCAAATGGCAAAAGGGGCCCAAAAGGACAATGAGGAGAATAATGCCTTAAAAAGCTGAATTTGCCAGCTGGAAAAAGAATATCAAAAGCTTTCTGAAGAGAATAATTCCTTCAGAATTAGAGTGGAGCAAATGGAAGCAAATGACTTTATGAGAAATCAAGATACTATTAAATAGATCCAAATAAATGAAAAAACAAAAGGCAATGTGAAATATCTCCATGAAAAAAACCACTGACCTGGAAAATAGATCCAGGAGAGACAATTTAAAAATCATTGGACTACAAGCAAGCCATGAACAAAAACAGAACCTAGAAAGCATCCTTCAAGAAATTCTCAAGGAAAAAATGCCCAGATATTTTAGAACCATAGGGCAAAATAGAACTTTAAAGAATTCACCTATCACCTCTTGAAAGAGATCCCAAAAAGAAAACTCCTAGGAATTTTATAGCCAGGTTCCAGAGTCTTCAGATCAAGGAGAAAATACTACAAGCTGTCAAGAAGAAACAATTTGAATGCTGTGAAAGCACAATTAGGATAACCCAGGATCTAGCAGCTTCTACATTAAGGGACTGAAGGGCCTGTAATATGATATTCCAGAGATCAAGGGAGTTAAGATTAAAACCAAGTATCACCTAACCAGCAAAATTGAGTGTAATGTTCCAGGGGAAAATATGGCCATTCAATGACGTGGAAGACTTTCAAGCTGAAAAAACCAGGACTGAAAAGAAAACTTGACACTCAGATACAAGAATCATGAGAAGGTAAACATGGAAAAGAAATCATAAGGAACTTATCAAAGTTGAGCTCTTTACATGCCAACATTGAAAACAATAATTATAACTTTTGAAACTTTTCTCAGCATGAGGATAGGTGAAGTGAATACAAATGTATATGTATGTATACATACACATATATCTATAAAGGAGGGCATATATATGCATATGAATACATATCTGAATATGTGTGTATATGACTTCATAGAGGGCACAGGATCAATTGAATAAGAAGGGATGATACTTTAAAAGGTGAAATTATGAGGTGGGAGAGGATTAGAATTAGAGGAGATAGGGAGAGACAGAATGGGATCAATTATCTCATATAGAAGAGGCAAGGGATAACTGTTACTGTGGAGGAGAAGAACAGGAAGGCAAAAGGAAAAGGGCCAACTTTACTCTCATTGAATTTTGCTTAGGGAAGGAATGACATGAACTCTAAACTGGGCATCTTGCCACACAGGAGAGAAAAAGGGATGGGGATGAAAGGGGGGATTTTGGTGGGGAAGGCAGTGTGGGGGAGGGGGTGTTGCTGGAAGCACACAGTTCTGTTAAGGGACAGGGACAGGGTAGGGAAAAGAACAAGGGGGGCAGTATAGAAAGGGGGGACATATAATCAGTCTCTCAAAATATGTCCATTGTGAAGATATTCTGTGTAACTACATATCTATATCCTGCATTGAATTGCTTGTCTTTCCAGTGGGTATGGGTGACAAGCGAGGAAGGGGAAGAATGTAGAATTTAAACTTATATAATTAAACGTTAACTATATATCAACATCTTCATTATTATTATTATTATTAACTACATGCAACTGGGAATTAAGATATACAGGCACTGGGATAGGGAGATCCATCTTGCTCTACCAGAAAGTCAGAGAGGCAATGGGGAAAGTGATAGGAGAGAGCAGATTGGGGGAGGGGTTATACAGTGGGATGGCTGTTTTGGGGTAGTGGGTGGGGAAAAGATGGGAAGAAAATTTATAACTCAAAATCTCATGGAAATGGATGATGTAAACAAGAAAATAAACGAACTAAACTAAAAAAAACAACTTCATTGATAATTTGGTTTGGAAAATATTATGAAAATGCTTGGTCCAATAGGTTCAATTTTTTAAAAGAACATATTACATATCATGAAAGTAAATGAAAAGGAAAATTAATGAAAGTTTTCATTTAACAATTTGTCAGAGATGGGTAAGAGACAAAAAGAGGGCCCGTGGCAGTGACAACAGGTTCTCCTCGAGCTATCAACTTGGAAAAGGAAAAACAAAGATGATTGAATACAATTATTGTCAATGGGAAGAATCACTTTCAGAAAGAGACACCATTGACTCTATACCCACACCTGAGACCACATAAAGGAAATATTAACTGATCTCAAGCCCAGAAAGCATTCTTGGAAGATCTCAAGGAGCATGTTAAAAGCCAAATTAGAGAGGTAGAAAATAAATTGACCAACACTTTAAAAATTGCAATTGTCAAATATGCAATTTTTCATAAGAACATATAACTATATTTCATAAAAGCAAATGAAAAAATTATTAAAAGTTTTAGAGCAGAGTAAGTATTGTAGAAGAAACAAATAAAGAAAAGAGAGAGAAAAAATGAAGAGAAATTAAGACTTGGGAAGATAGTAAGGTGGAAACAAGATGGCAGAGTGAAAGCAGGAACTCACCTGAACTCCTCAGTGAATTCTGTCAGGAACCTCTAAACAGTGAATTTGAATGTATTTTAGAGTAACAGAATCCATTGGGAGATGGAGTGTGGCGAATTGCCAGTCCAGGAAAGTGCACATGTAAGACCAGGCAGAGGGAACATGGGGCAAACTGGGGCTGCACCAGTATGGACTCTAGACCAGACCACAGCAGAGTCAGAGGGAGCCACGGCAAGTGATTCTACCCAATACGAGGGCAATTGGCAGACCATTCACTGTGGGACAGGATAGAGGATCTGTCAGAGATGGGTAAGAGACCAACACAGGGCCCATGGCAGCAACAACAGCTTCTTCTGAGGCTATCAACCCACAGCCTGGATGTTTAAAAATCACCTACCTGAACTTCCAGGGGCCAAGATGGTGGAGTAAACGCTAGCAGCTCAAATCCTCCTCCCTGACCCTGAAAACCAAGAGATTATTGCCCCAGTATAAAATCCTGAAATTGTGGAAGGGTTTGACTAAAGCTGTGCCAAGCCTCAAGTGAAGGGCAGGAGGCATCCCAATAAGCCCCATCTCAGCTGACCTGAAGGAGATCCCAAAGATCAGGGGGGTAGAGACAGCAATCACTAATACCAGAACCCAAGGTGTACCTTAGCACAATCAAGAAAAGGAGGAGGCAGAAAGTGGTAAATTATGCCATATGAAGAGACAGAAAAACATACTATACTAGAGGAAAAGGAGTGAAGGAGAGGAGCACTGTATGAAATTTACTCTAATTGGTTTGGGTTCAAGGAGGTAATACTTTGTTAAGTATAAAAATCTATTGTGCCCTACAGGCAGTAGGAGTGTGGGAAGGGAGAACAGAGAGATAAAAGCATCAACAAGAGAAGGAATAACATGACAGATCTCTGGAGAAAACTGAATGGGGATAAAAAGGAATATACCTTCTTCTCAGCAGTACATGGCACATTCACAAAAATAGACCATGTACTAGGGCATAAAAACCTCACAATTCAGTGCAGAAATGCAGAAATACTAAAGGCATCATTCTCAGATCATGA
>JAQQSW010006233.1:0-13998 GCA_028646575.1 Pseudocheirus occidentalis | reverse complement strand
TAGCTTCTAGGCATTCTTCAAGTGGCTTGGAAGCATTTGGTGTGGGAGTTCTGACTGGGTTATCTTCCTCCCGTTCCATGCTTTGATCCTTTTTGTCCACAAAAAAAGGATTCTAGAGTTTTATTGCTCTTCTTATTTTGCTTCCTTTTCCTCATGTTAGCCAGTCAATTAATTGGGTTTTTTTTTGTTTTTTTTTTTTTTAGCTCTGTGAAACTCTACTTCCAGGGGGGAAAGTTCTGTTCCAAATCTCTGGGGTTTTCCCAGCTGCCGGTGCTATTAAGGAGATGTTGCAAGTCCCCCCAGCTTTGGCTTGCTGAAAGTGCACCCCAGGACCACCGCCCAAGACCACTATCCGGATCCTGGCTGTTCAATGAAAGAACATTTGGCCCTGATCGATCAATTCAGCCCCCCTGCGGAGTCCACACGCCAGGGGCTCTGAAGTAGCCCAGTGGGGGCATCTGCCGGTTACAGCAGTTTCTGCCCTTCCCCCACTGCTTCCTTGCCCCAGGAGTAGATTTTCTGAACTGCCTTTCCTCCCCCAAACTTAGCTTGAAAGCTTCACTCACTTTTCAATTCTGGCTTATGCAGATTGCTCCAGGTGTTTTAGATCTTCTCTGAGGCAGACTCATGTTGTGGCTTGGGAGTCTCAGCTCTTCCAGGCCATCCCAGAGACTGGCCACATTGCGGTTTTAGGCTGGGCTGATCTCAGCCCCCCGGCCTTGGATGAGCCCCTCCAGCCAGCTGCCTGTCTCTAATCCCTATTTTTCACACCTTTTTTTAATCCCTATTTTTCACACCTTGGTAAATGTGGAGGTGCTGGAGGCTGTAGATCATCTCTCTTGTAGACTGGCCAAGACTCCACTTGGCTCCTTCCTACTGCCTTGGGGCCTGGCCGTGGTTTTGGTTTCAAGCTAAGCTGGTGTCTCTCGTGTCCTGCCGATGATCCCCTGCTACTGAGCTGCCTTCCTCGAGAGATGTCTTTTCTGTATTTTTTGAGTTTGAGAGTGCTAGAATTTGTCCAGTGGCATATTATTATGGGTGTTTAGGGTGGCTGTGTGGGAGCTGTGGGACACTGCTGCTTCTATGCTACCATTTTGGCTCCACCATACACACACATATCTAATCTATTCTGCTCATTACTTTGCTATATTTGCCAAAATAATTTTTTTGTAATGACAACAAATAAGTAATATTGGTGTCATTTATTTTAAAAAGTTTTAATCTGTCATTTTCAATAAGCAGACTTTAATAAAATAGAGCTTATGTGAAAAAATGATAAAAAGAAACACTTTTTAAAAGAAAAACAATAAAAAGGTTAGCTTGTAGGAAGAGTGATATCTTATTGCAAAGTCTGTTTTATTTCTTAAATGACAGTACATCTACCCTCCAAACATGATGCTTTGGAATGTGGGCCACAGTGAAGAGAAACCTACTGAAAAATAGTGCCTGCAGACCTTTCACTGATTAATTTATCAACTGATGAGAAGGTACTCTCACTTGGTTTTTTGTTTGTTTGTTTGTTTGTTTGTCCATAGAAACAAAGATGGAGGGCTGTGTTTTTTCTGGAGAGTACACAATTCATCCTACATGACTATAAATAAAGAAGAGTAGGAGAGTGAATCTAGGCAAAGGACAAGGAATCTAGGAAGAGAAAGAAGATTAAGATTCAAGGACGAGAAATAAGTTGGTGACAAAAGAAGCTTCAGTGTCTATTGCTTCTAGAATTAAAAAAAAATTCTGCTTGGTAATTAAGCCCAACACAACATGGCTCCAACATATCTTTCCAGACTGATGTCCAGCACTGTGTTTCAGCCAAACTGGTATACTAATTGCTCCTAGGACACAACATTCTATCCCATATCTCCACGTCTTTTTTAATTAAGTTTTTCAACCAATGGAAATACACTGTCTTTCTCTCCTACCTACCTCCACCACACACACACACACACACACACACACACACACACACAAACACACACACACACGAGGAAAGAAAAAAGTGGAAAAACATTACATAACTGTTATATACTTAAAAGGAAGAGCAATGTGTACATAACAGAAACACAATTTCATGTACCATCATCTCCCCACCCCCACCGCGTCTCCTATGTTATGGAAATGCTTATTTTATTTCTTAAGTTCAGAACAAAGTAAATAATATTTTAAATAATCAAGCAAAACAAATTTCCACATTGGCTGTGTGTGTGTTTGTATGTATATTTATATGTCAATCTGCACGCCATGTGATCATTGCACAAGGCCTCACACAGTATCTGGCACATAGGAAGTAATTACTAAAGCTTTCTGATTTGTTGTATGGAAACTAAGGAGAAACTAAGGTCAAGATGGGGGGTGGGGGAGTTGTGTATACAGGGTAAGGCACTAATTAGACCACATGCTGTTCATAAGAGGAGAAAATCTAGAGCTGAAGGCCCGCAAAGGACCTTTAACACAGCAATTTCCAAATGAGTTAACAAGCAGAGTGGTCACAAGTTGTAACAAAGGACATGGGTGGTGGATAGTAAGAAGAATAAATATCAGGTCTTACATTCTGATTCAAAAAACCAGTTGCCCAAGTATAAGAAGAGGTGATCACCTAAAAATATGTGGAAGTTTCATTGAGCCTGAAATGTCAATATGAGTCATCAGTGTGATATCAACCCAAAAGCCTAATTCAATAATTAGTCTACATTAAGAGTGTCCAGGATTTATAAGGCTATATACTCCATAGTCTTCTGCCCTGGTCAGACCACATATCAAACAAAATTTTCATTTAGGAGCACCACATTTTAGGAAGAATTTGGATAACTCAGAAGGTAGAACTAGAAGGAATTCTGCATGATGAGAAAGTGTAAAGAGCATTGGCTTTCAAGTAAGCAGATCTGAGTTCTAATTTTACCTCTATTGCTTTCTATCTATGTAACCTTAAATAAATCACATAGCACTGTGAGACTCAGCTTCCTCTTCTATGAAAAGGGCTGGAACTACCATTATCCCTTCCACATGGCAGTGGTGAGGGGCACGATGGCCCCGCAATCTGGAAAAACCAGCTTTTTTGACCCTCCCTTCATACTAGAGAAGAAGTTGGAATTATTATGTCATTAAAAGATAAAATACATTGATATTATACAACTTATACACATGTTTTATGGGTTTCTGAGTTTCTAACTTCTTTTTGTGCCATCTGCAACTTCTGCAAAACTCTCAAAAAACTCCCATTTATTTTTTTGTGCTGATCCGCAATATATTGAAATTGCTATGGGGAAATTTCAATGTGGAAGAGATGATTGTATATGATCTCCAAAGTCCCTTCTAACTTTTAATCTATAATTTATGAACAATAAGCAAGATGGACAAAGAAGCAAGTTTAGGTTCTAAACAAATTTAGAAAATGTTTCTAATCAGAAGAATTAGCCACAAATGGAACTGGCTGCTTCCAGAGGCAGCAAGATGCTGCAGTGGGTAGAGGAGTTAGAAAAACTCATCTTTCTGAATTTAAATCTGGCCTCAGACACTTACCAGCTGTGTGACCCTGTGCAAGTCACTTCACCTTGTTAGCCTTGGTTTCCTCATCTGTCAATTGAACTGGAGAAGCAAATGGCAAACCACTTTGGTATCTTTGCCAAGAAAATCCCAAATGGGATCACAAAGAGTCAGACCACTGAAAAACGAGTGAATAACAAGAAGAGGTAGTGTAACAAGGTGTCGCTATGGTTAGAACACTAGATCTGGAATCTGGAAGGCCTGAATTCAAAGGTAGCCTCAGACACTTATTAGCTGTGTGATCCTGGGCAAGTCACTTAAACTCTGTTTGCCTCAGTTTCCTCATCTGTAAATTGGACGAAATATATACCCATTTTTGGTATATATTTCCTCCTCACTTCTACCTTACAGGGTTGTGAGGATGACATGAGATGCTAGATATAAAGCAGTTAGCACAGTCCTTGGCACATAGCAAGTGTTGTATAAATGTAAGTGATTATTGTCATTATTAGTTGATCTCATTAGATATCTTGGAGCCAAGTCTGGATGACATTTTGTCAGGTTGAATTTGGGTTTCCTTTTGTTTCCCTGAGACTCAAGCAAATATTTACTGAGTGCCTCTTCTGTAAAGAACACCAGGCTAAACACTGAGGGAAGATAGAAAGTTTAAAACAACCCTGAGGGAACCTAACATACCTAGTGCAGATGTAGAGACACAAATAACCATATAAAATATAGACCGTCCCCAAACTCTTAGTGCTGCTTTAAGCTTCTGTGGATACCCCATACAGTCACACAGCCATACAGGTTTTTTCCTATTCCAAGTAGGTTTCCATTCCTAACACCTCATCACATAATTAACAATAGCAATTCAATGAACAAGTTCACCCTTTTAATGACCAGGCAGCTTTCCAAATACAGCATAGGAGAAGTAGCCATTTCATTAAGAACACACTTTGGAACAGGGCAACCCTTGGAGGTTTTGAGTTCATTCACTGCTGACTTGGGATAAACTATAGGCTGTCCTTATCTTTATTCTTATATAGCCTTATAATAATAGCTAGCATTTATATAGGACCAGGCAGCTGGGTGGCATGGCATATAGAGCACTAGACCTGGAAAGAGGAAGACTCATATTTCTGAGTTCAAATCTGACCTTAGACACTTACCAGCTGTGTGACTCTGGGTAAGTAACTTAACCTTGTTTGACTCAGTTTCCTCATCTGTAAAATGAGCTTGAGAAGGAAATGGCAAATTACTCCAGTATCTTTGCCAAGAAAACCCTAAATAGTTCACAAAGATTCAGACATCATTGTAGCAATTCAACAGTAAAAACAAATTATAGGAGAGGGTGTGAGCTGAACCTTGAAGGACACTAAAGCTCCATAAGGTAGAAGTGAGGAAGAAATATATACCAAAAATGGGACACAGTTTGTGCAAATGCACAGTGATGGGAACTAGAATGTCATGTATAGAAATTCTGGGCTGGATCTGACTCAAGCCAGTCCCCAGTAGATTAGGCTTGATACTGGAACAAAATGAGACAATCATAGGTCATTAAGACAAGGAGATTTATGGACCTACTATAGGAGAACGCTATTGAACAAGGACAGGCATTGAGGACACCTTGAGTTAATTTAGCCAAGAGAAGCTCCCATTTCAATCCATCAGTGAAGCTTCCAAGTGCCCCTGAAGCTCATGATAGCTGCATTCTATTCAGGAGATAAGGAAATACTTTCAAAAGTAGGAGCTTTTCATCTCCTTAGGA
Organism: Pseudocheirus occidentalis; assembly: GCA_028646575.1. Lineage (NCBI taxonomy): Eukaryota > Metazoa > Chordata > Mammalia > Diprotodontia > Pseudocheiridae > Pseudocheirus > Pseudocheirus occidentalis. Next base: position 8,747 of record JAQQSW010006233.1, on the reverse strand, counting down.
ACCACGTCTCAAGGATTGTCTCAATGCCTTTTGAAGAAAAACTAGACAAACTTACTTGGAAGAAAATGATTAAGATATTACTCCTATAACAAGGAGGAAAAGCAGGCCATTCTGAATGGAACACATCATGCATGAGGGAGGGTAACAAAATAAATCTGGAAAGGTGGGCTGGAGTCAGTTTGTCAGTCAGGAAACATGTAAACCGCACTTAAGTGTGTACCAAGAACTATGCTAATATTATGCTATTGGAGCACAAAGAAAGGCAAAAATCATTTTTAGACTGCAGGACCTCACATGGGAAGTGATTTCAGAGGAAGACACCGGAGAGTGTGGGTTTGAATCTAGGAAAGGAAGATCCCTTGTACAAGGTGAAATTTGGGCTGAGTCTTTTTTGTGTCATATTTTATTTATTAAAATTTATTATCTGTAAATGATTGTGAAATAAATTTTGGTGGTTGTATTCGTTTTCAGAATTATCAATGAAATAATTAATTAACATATATTTATAAAGTACCTATACTAGTGGATTTAGTCTTAAAGGAAACCAGGGAAGCCAGTGGGCAGATATGAGGAAAGAAAAACTTCTAGAAATGGGTGATATATGGAAAATCTAAGAAGACTAGAAAGGTAGGAAAAGGCTAGATTCTAAAAGGTCTTTAAAAGAGAGAGGATTTTTTTTTATTTGATCCAGGAGGAACAGCCATTGGAATTTATTGGGTAGGAGGATTCCAATAGAACCAGAGTATTCCCAACTCTGTTTCCCAACAAAAAGTATTAGTTTTTCCTATAAAGTGTCAAAGCTGTCACCAGGACCTCATTAGCCCTTTGCCTCTCGACACAGTTTTCTAGTTGCCTACAGGCATAAAAATTCCCACTCATTTGGAGTTGGGGTCCCTCCAACTTGATGGATCTTTGAAGACTCAAATCACCATACTCTGTCCAACAGATACATTTCCATATGGTTACAAGGGGCAGTGGGATGAGAGACAAGGATTCTATAGAAGCTAACTCTTCCTGCATATCCTTGTCATAATTTGGGAAAGTAAATCTCCTTTTGTTAATTGTTCAATGACTTACAAGCACCTCATACAAGCCAGAAATAACAGGGTTCCTACAGCAAGCCTGTCCCTAAAAGGAGTTGATGTGGTCAGTCCTGAGTTTTAGGAAGATCACTTTGTCAGCCAAGTGGAGTATGGATTGGAGTGAGGAGAGACTTGAGACAGAGAGAGCCAGAAGCATGCTACTGGAAGAGTCGAAGCATGAAGACATAAAAGCCTTCACCAGAATGACAGCTATGTCAGTGGGGAAAAGGGAAAGTTTATGAGAAATACTATGAAGGTTAAAAAAATAAGATGTGGCAAAAGATGAGATATAAGGGGTGAGGTCAAGTGAGAAGTCAAGGATAATACCTCACAAGATGGCGAGCTTTTGTCAGTAGGAGGATGATGACACCCTCAACAGAAATAGGGCAGGTGGGAAGAAGGAAGGGTTTGGGAGTCAACATAATCTGACCATGTTGATTTTGAGATGTCTATTGGAAATCAAGTTCATGATGTCCAAAAAGCAGCTGGAGGTGTGAGACAAGAGGTCAGCAGAAGTTAAACCTGAATATGTAGATCTGAGAATTATCTGCATAGAGATGATCATTGAACCCAGTAGAGATGATTTTTTTTTCCTAGAGGCAAGGAGTCCCTGGAGGGGTAGTAGCAAGGGGCAGCACTGGAGGGCAGCAGGTTAGTAACAAGATCAGAGCAATGCTGTAGTGCTATTAATTCAGTAGCTCTGGAGAGGACTGGATACAAAAGAGAATGGATAGCAATTAGGGAGCCCAAATAAGAATCCATTCTAATAGACCAGGTAAGAAGTGACGATAACCTGACCTAAGGTATTCCCCTGTCCTTAATCACTGCAGAAGGCAGCCTCCTGCTTAGCCCCCTGGCCTTGTCTCCCCTTTCCAGTCCATCCTCCTTTCTCACTGTTACTAAAGTAATTTTTGTTAAGAATAAATATCACCATGTGACCCTTCTACTCAACTCCAGTAGCTTCCAATTAACACTTGGCTCAAATATACTTTGCTTAGCTATTAAAGCTCTTTACAAAGTAGCCCTCACTTCTCCTATACTCACTGGACATTACTTCCCCTCTCATACTCTGCATTCCTGCCAAATTGTTCTCTCTGTTCTTCACACACACACACAACTCCACCCTCCATCTCTGTGTCTTTGCACATGTCTACCCTATAAGCCCACAATCCAGCCCCTTCCTCTTCCCTCACAGAATTCCTCTTGATCTTTAAGGCTCAATTCAAACACCATCTTCTTTCTTCATGAAGCCTTTCCTGATCTCCAACCTTTGCTTAACTATTTTGCACATATTTCTAATGATTAAATTTGCATTTTTGCTGTTTGCCTTTTGTAGGCACTTGCCTCCCACAGGCGATACAAAGAAGAACCAAAACACATACATATACACTTATACAGACATATATGTCCACACAAATGCACACATATACATACATACCCATCTACGCATGCACACGCATATATACATAACCACATATACATACATTCCCTTTTCTCAGGGTGCTCACCAGTAATTATCTATGGAAAGCTAAATAAAGATAAATTTACAATACAAAGGTTACACCACATTTCTACAACCGTTCTTTATCACCTTGGAAGAGATTTGGGAATCTATTCCCAGGTTCAGGAAAATTGGTCAAAATCAGTCCTCTCCTTTTGCATTCAGGTCATCATTATAATCTGCATGGCATAACTGCTTATTTTTATAGACAGCCAAGGCGTCCCACTGCTCCTTCTCAACAAATAATATTAGCACTTACCCAGCTGGCACATCTATGATCTATACCTCTCTATGAGGTTCCCTTGCTTGTCACTTCAGCACTAATTGTGCAAAGAATGACAAAAAGTCAAGACTGAAATACGTTTTAATTAACTGTGAACCTAAGTGATTCCATTTTGGTTTTAATAAATCATGGGACTGATGTAGTGTGCTGAGCGTTGTGTTCAAACAGATGTTTCTTTCTACAGTTAATTGCCTCTGGGATGCATGAAAATAAGAAACGTGTTTCTGTCTGGGTATGTTTTGACCTTTCTGTTTGTGTGTGTATGTGTGTGCATGTGCATGTGTGTGTGTCTGTTAGCCCTTCTTTTATCTGCATTTTTAGCATGCTACCTGGCATACAGGAGGTATTTAATAAATACTTACTGACTTGCCTTGTCTATATCAACTACGTCCTGTTTTCATTATTTATACCCCGTCACCTCTGTCCTGTTTTGTTTGCACCTCTATCTTCTGAAAGCAAATGTTTCTTAACTAGGATATTATTTTTCTGTATTACTATGCATCCCTGTAATTAACGTGCCCAATTATAACTGAGCAAACATTTCCTTTATTGCTTTTCTGCATAAAAGAAACTATAGAAAAAAATGTAATTGAGTCTGTATTCAAAGATAGCATCTCAATGCACCTCCTTTGCATCCCAAGCAAAAGAAAAACTGTTCACTCACAATGAAATAAAAGAATTGAAGTGTTATGCAAGAAGGGATTGATTCTTCCTTTGTACCTGTATCCTGGCACTTAGTATAGTGCTGGACACATAGCAGGCCTACCCCAGATATGCACTGATTGCTGAAGTGTAAAACGTACGCCAATTTTCTGTACATATCCCCATAACACCGTATGTAGCTCCCAATAAATGCTCACTGGCACTAACACTTGCTAATTGAGCAGCTGAAATCAGCTGCAGCAGGAGTAAATGACAAAATAAAAACACTTATTTATACGGAATGTTCTCTCATTTAAAAGGATCAGCTCCAAAAGCTGATGGGTCACTTTGTAAGTAGACTGTGAGGCTGATGCCCAGCACAGAGTCAAACACTGGCAGGCAGTCAGGGATTGTCATCAATATCCCAGAAGTCTGGATGCTGATGATGTCAAGGGCCAAGCTAGAAAGAAGCCCTTCGGGTCTAGGAGTCATTTCCCAACAAAATCGACGTGAACAGATCCCATGAGGGGCTCCCTGAGCTACTGGCAATCCTGTTTGTTTGTTTCATTTGCATGCTTGGTCTTCCAGCAAATACAATTATATCAAAATAATTAGAAATTAAATGTGCTGCTGACTCCCCAGAGTGGAGTAGATATTTTATTTTCTGGCTAATCATTTTATTTTTTTCCAAGCAAATAAAAAAAATCAATCCTCTAAAATACACTTTGAAATGAGTGCAAAGTGTCTTTGTCTGCTAACAAGTTCCTGGTCCATTATTCTATGTGTAACTCACTTGTTTTTATGCCTACCATAAGCATAGATGTTCCAAAATTAAACTCATTTTAGGACTTTATGACCAATACAAGGCAAAAAAATAAAGTCATTACACTCACTGGCAGTTTTCTGGAGGCCCTATTTGTGCATGGTTTAATGCTTTGTAGCCTCAGGCGAATCCACATATTTTGAACTTAATCTACTATTGGCAATATAATAGGAATGTGCAAACTCAGCATCACTCAGTTTGCCATAAAACAAAGCATTCATGCTCTTCTGTGAGGAACATTTTGTTGTTTTTAATTTTAAAAATGCACTGAGACTTAAAGCAGTTTTCTTTAATGCATCACCAATGAATGGGCTAAATAAGACAGTGATTTCACCAGAGACATATTATTATAACATAGTTAGCTAGATTCTTGCAGGTTGTAAGATTCTTTCATCACAGCACACAAAGCTGAATGTATTTTCTCACACCCCAAGGGAAGACATAGTAACTCTCCAAACAGCAGCAGCTCTGGTAGGTCAGAAATAATGCTGACTTATGATTGAGGAGAATGGCTGAATGAAAAAAATATTTATTAAGTGATTCTTAGTGATAATTAATTGGAGCAGCTAGGTGGCCTGGACTCAGGAAGAGTCATCTTCATGAATTCAAATCTGGCCTCAAATGCTTACTAGCTGTGTGACCCTGGGCAAGTCACTTCACCCTGTTTGCTTCAGTTTTCTTATCTATAAAATGAGCAGGAGAAATAAATGGCAAACCACTCCAGTATCTTTGCCAAGGAAAACCCCAGGTTGGGACCAGAAGAGCTGGACATGACTGAAATGACTGAACAACAACATGTCCCAGTCACCATACTAGACATTGAAGTTATAAAGAGCAAAGCAAGACAGCCCTGCCTCTAGGGAAATTCCTCTTCTAATAGAGCACTGGTTCTCAACCTTCCTAACGCCATGCCCTTTTAATACAGCTCCTCATGTTGTGGTGACCCCCAGCCATCAAATTATTTTTGATGCTGTTTCATCACTGTAATTTTGCTACTGTTATGAATCGTAATGTAAATATCTGATATGCAGGATGCATTTTCATTGTTACAAACTGAACATGACCCACAGATTGAGAACTGCTGTGATAGAGGAAAGCAAAGTCAGTGAGGGCACAGTTGCAGAGCAGATAGAAAGGGCCAGTGGTCCTCAAGCAAAGAAACAAGGTAGATGCTAATGTATCTTTTTTTGATGTCCTTCCCATATCCGTTTCTAACATTGAACCACTTGAGAGTGAGTGCCAAGAAATTTATTTTTCAAAGTCTTTAGTAATTAGAGCTGTTGAAGGGCCTCCACAAGGGTTGTCATCAATATCAGAGAAGCCTGGTTGATGACTTCAAGGGCTAAGTTAGAAAGAGCAGTTGCTCTTTCTGAGGGTCTTGAGCTCAGGATCCTACATATGGCTCCTGAGGTTGGAGGGGAGATGGTACTGGTTTTGAATGGCCTGGCCCATGCCAAATTTTGTCTTTTCTTCTAGGTATCTTGCTTGTCTTATTGGTAGTAGTTGGTCAACAGATGATGGTTGTGTTGGTGGGGATGAAAGACTCCTCCACAGCTGTTGCTTACTCAATTAATGACTGTAGATGTTGGTTTGAAAGCAATGTTAGTAGACTAGCAGGCACTGGAGGGGACTAATTATGTGGTCCAGTGGATAAAGCATTGGGATTATATCAGGAAGACTCATCTTCATGAGTTCAAATCTGGCCTCAGATGCTTACTAGCTGTGTGACCCTGGGCAAGCCACTTCACCCTGTTTGTTTCAGTTTCCTCCCCTGTAAAATGGATTGAAGGAAGAAATGATGAACAACTCCAGTATCTTTACCAAGAAAACCCCAAATGGGGTCACAAAGAGTCAGACAGGAGTGCAATGACTCAACAACAACAATGAATACTGTATAGCAGCTTAGACAACAAAAACTGACTGAATTATAAAGAAATTAATATTTAATTTACAAGTAAACCTTTTTATAAATCATAGACAGAGACCACTCAGCTGAGAATCAAGACCCCTTTTTTTTAAGCCCAAGCTCTGCTACTAACTAGTTGGGAAACCTTGAGTCTGTCAGAAATGCTTTGGTATTCTGTTTTTTTTTTTTAATCTGGGAAAAATGAGGTTAAAGTATCTCTGAGGTTCCTTCCAGTTCAAAGGTTCTAAGGGTGAAAAGGAAGAGGGAATCGCAGTTTGATACAAAAACCCCAGCAATTTGTTTTTGTCTGCCTGGCAAGAATATTGTCAAGACTTATTTTAAAAATAAAGGGAATGATGTGCTAGTTGCGGAGCAATTACAGCTGAAGAGGGAGAGGGGGAGGGAGGGGACTGACAGGGTCAAATTCTCATGAATTTACAAAAGAAAACTTGAATCTTTAAAGTGCTCTCTCAATGCCCATCCAAGACCAGCCTCAACAGTCTTCTGTAGAAATAAAAGCTGACTAATAGGCTCGGGCCTGGAAATAGTCTTGCCATGTCATGATTCACCTTCAGGGATTCTACCTTGGCCCAACTATATCAAACTGAGAAAGGAGGGACGGGATGAAATGTGTTACTTTCTAAAAGGGCCCAGACCTTCAAGCTGTGTCCAAAAGACTCTCCCCACACTTCAGCTACCCTGAAAAGAATGACAGATATTAATTTTGATCCAAAGAAGAAAAGGAAGAGCATTGCTAGAGAATGTGTAGTGGAGTCAATGTGCTTGGAAACACTAGTTCTGGGTAAAACAGGATTGAAACCCAGCTGGGACTAACCTTGTCCTGCCAGAAGGTACCCAGGTCAGGGACAAAGTCCAGGGAGCCCTATGACTTCTAGTGGCAAGGAGTCTGAGGCAAACTTATCCAACCTTCTGGTGTGTACATACATCACATCATAGGATTACCATTTTAGAATTGATAGAAACCTTACAAACCATCCAGTCTCACTCCATTATTTCACTTAGAAGGGAACTGAGACTAAAAGAGGTTTAGTGACTTGCCCAAGGTCATACTAGATAATGACAAATCAGAAACAACTCAATTCAATGACCCAGTGCTGCATAAAGTCAAGGACACAAACACCATAGTGAAGGAACCCATATTTGATAAGAATTGCTGGAAAATCAGAAAGCTTACTAGAGTACCCATCCTATAAGAAACATCAAATGAAGCAAATCAATGCACTTTTTGGCCACAGAAAAGAGATGAGAAAGCACACCTCTCTCTCTTCTTAGCAGAGGTGGAGGACTAGGATGTGAAATACAGCCAACATGGTGGGCATGTTGGTTACATTTTTTTTTCTTTTCTTTTTTTTGACTTTTTCTTTCTTTTCTTTAATCCTTTGTTATAGGGTTAGCTCACTGAGTAGGGGAATGGAGATGGATGTTCTAAAGTTAAAGTGACATAGAAAACTATGTGAAGCAAAAATAGATGAGAGATGATGATGATGATGATGATGATGATGATGGTGATGATGATGAGATTGAGAGATATGCTTCACTGGCTCCTGAAATTTTGATTCTCCTACTGTTAGTTTGATAGAAAAAGAAGCATTGCCAATGGGATTTAAGTAAAGGTAGCTAAAAAGAGATTTAAATAATTTTTAAAAGTTATAGACAGGTTGACAAAATTGAGGCAAAGAACAGAAAAAAATGAACACTAAAACAGAGTTACATGTTAAAGAAGTAATATTTCCCTGAGAAGGACTATCTTTTGACTCCTTTTGTATCCTGAGCACTTGGCACAATGCCTGACCCATAATAAGGCCTAATAAATGTTTATTGGTTGATTATCTTATAAACCTGCTAAAACTATGTGAGTTGTTTGAGTACTGTAACCCTACAATTTAAAGCCTCACAACAACACCAGGAAATAGATGCTATTGGCCAAGATGGTGGCATAGAAGCAGCAGCGTCCCACAGCTCCCACTCAGCCACCCTAAACACCCATAAAAATATGACGCTGGACAAATTCTAGGACTCTCAAACTAAAAAAATACAGAAAACACATCTCTCACTGAAGGCAGCTCGGCAGCAGGGGATCATGGCGGCAGGATGTGGGTTGAGGCCGGCCCAGCTTGAAACCAAAACCCCGGCCAGGCCCCGGGGTGGTAGGAAGGAGCCAAGCCAATAAGCCAAGCTGCAGCTAGTCTACAAGAGAGCAGAGCTACAGCCTCCAGCAACTCCACATCTACCAAGGTGTGAAAAATAGGGATTAAAGAAAGGTGTGAAAAATAGGGAATAGAGAAAGGCAGCTGGCTGGAGGGGCTCATCCCAGGCTGGGAGCTGAGACCAGCAGCCATGTGGCCAGGCTCCAGGGCAGCCACCTCCCAAGCCACAGCATGAGTCTACTTCAGAGAAGATCTAAAGCACCTGGAGCAATATGCACATCCACTAAGCCAGGATTAAAGGTCAGTGAAAGTGAGTGAAGCTTTCAAGCTAAATTTGGGGGA
>JAQQSW010006232.1:0-13998 GCA_028646575.1 Pseudocheirus occidentalis | reverse complement strand
AAAATCTGTCTCTCCAAAATTCTCCTGCTTATAAGCACTGGCCTTCTCCCAAGTCAACAAGAGATTTCACACCTTCTCACCAATGGACAGAGTTCTATAATTAGCCCTAAATATCTGATCTACTTAGCCCTAAGTATCTGATCTACTCAGCCCCAAGTATCCTATCCACTTAGCCCTAAATATCAAACAAATTGATTACCATTACAGCATGTAGATGGTTCATCTTTGATAAGTTCTTTATGATTTCTTTTCCATGTTTACCTTCTTTTGCTTTTTGTATTTGAGTGTCAAATTTTCTTTTCAGTTCTGTTTTTTTTCAGGAAGAATGCTTGAAAGTCCTCCACATAATTGAATGACCATATTTTCCCCTGGAACATTGTACTCAACTTTAATGGTTAAGTGATTCTTGGGTTTTAATCCTAGCTCCCTTGATCTCCAGAATATCATATTCCAGGCCCTTCAGTCACTTAATGTAGAAGCTGTTGGGTCCTAGGTTATCCTGATTGTGTTTCCACAGTATTCAGATTTTTTCTTCTTGACAGCTTGTAATATTTTCTCCTTGATCTGGGGATTCCAGAAACTGGTTATAACATTCTTAGGAGTTTTCTTTTGGGGATCTTTTTCAAGAGGTGATTGATGAATTCTTTCAAGTTCTATTTTGCCCTCTTGTTCTAAAATATCAGGGTAATTTTGCTTGAGAATTTCTTGGAGGATGCTTTCTAGGTTCTTTTTTGATCATGGCTTTTAGGTAGTCCAATAATTCTTAAATTGTCTTTCCTGGATCTATTTTCCAGTTTAGTGGTTTTTTTCCAAGGAGATATTTCACATTGCCTTCTATTTTTTTCATTTCTTTGTATCTGTTAAATAGTATCTTGATTTCTCATAAAGTCATTTGATTCCATTTGCTCTTCTCTAATTCTGAAGAAATTATTCTCTTCAGAAAGCTTTTGAGATTCTTTTTCCATCTGGCAAATTCTACTTTTTAATGCTTTCTTCTCCTCATTGGCTTTTTGGGCCTCTTTTGTCATTTGAGTTAATCTATTTTTAAGGTGTTATTTTCTGCAATCAGGTTGTTGACTCTCTTTTCATGATTTCCTTGCATCATTCTCATTTCTCTTTCCAATTTTCCCTCCACTTCTCTTATTGGGTTTTCAAAATCCTTCTTCAGCTCATATATGACTTGTAGGCAATCTTCATGTTTCTTGGAAGCTTTTGGTGTGGGAGTTCTGACTTTATCTTCTTCCCATTCCATGCTTTGATCCTTTTTGTCCTCCCAAAAAAGAATCTAAAGTTGGATTGCCATTCTTACTTTGCTTCCTTTGTCTGCTCATGTTGCCAGTCAATTACTTGACTTTTTAGCTCTATGGAACTCTCCTTCTAGAGGAGAAAGCTCTGTCCCAAATTTCCGGGCTTTTTGCATCTGCTGGAGCTATTAGGAGGCTGGCGCAGTCCCTACCATCTTTGGATAACTTAAACCACACCCCAGGACGACCACCCCAAACCACAATTTCAATCCAGCAGCTTAAGGCAAGGCTCTGAATGATTGCTTGACCCCCCTGCAATCTGCAGACCAGGAGCTTCCAAAGCAGCCACGTGGAAGTGGATGCAGGGCTGCTGCTTCTGCTGCTTCCTTTCCCTGGAGGCATTTTGGCCAGATGGCTCTCCCTAAAATTTAGCTGAGTTCCACTAACCTTTCACTTAGTCCTTATTTCTTGTGGCTTGATATTTCTGGAAACTTCCACAGCTGCCACTGATCTACTCTCCTGAAGACTCCAGCTGTGGCTTGTCCTGGTGGCCCCAGGGCCACGCTGTGGTTTCAGGCTGGGCTGATTTCGGCTCCCAGCATACTGTGATGAGCCCTTCCTGTTCCACCTGTTGAACTGCCTTCAGTGGGAACTTTGTTTCTTTGTACTTTTGCTAGTTCTGGAGCTCTAAAATTTGTTTAGAGTCATATTTTGTGGGTATTTGAGGTGGGTATGCAAGAACTGCAAAGTTTTCCTGTTTCTATGCTGCTGTCTTGGCTCCACCTCCTCATCACTACTTACTCTTTCTATCACAGTGCTCAGTCATTTAATTATTCATAGTCACAGATGCTGTACATATTCAGCATGGTGCATGCTTGTTTTATGCTTTCAGTTTAGAATGAACATGTTGAACAAATTGAGGTCTCCAAAATTCATCAGATGGTATGCAGTTTCACAAATGTCATCAGGTAGGAGCAGGAGAAAGACATGTGCTTCTTTTTTCTGAGTAGGCTGACGGAAAGTGATAAAAGATTGTGAAACAAGTTGAGTGTTTTCTCACCTGGGAAGGTAACTCCCTTCTTTCAGTTTTATTAGTGAACTTTGCAATCACACAAATTACTTGTGTCAAAGTTCTTAAACTGGGATGGAAGATGATTAAATGACGAATCTTATACTTCCCAATGTTAGAAAAGTATAAGAAGAAATCCATGTGAAGTTCATTTGATCACTGGTGATTTTTCATGGACATAAGTAAGAGCTGTAGATATCATTTTGGTGCTTCAGGGAACAGGGTGCAGTTCTAATAAGAGCTTCCTTTCCTATTTCTATAGGGAGAAGTGCTGACAATGGGTTCATTAATTGATTATGTGCAATTTTTGAGTTTGTTTTACCCTGGGATAACCAACAATAATTTTGAGGCAGTTCTAAATGGTGGAGACTTTTCACAACTCTGTTGTAAAACAATTGTAGGTAAAAATGTGGTGAGACATTCAGGAAAAGGTAGATCAATAAGGAGGGGAGAGTTAGAGGAAGGGAAAGGGAGAAACGGAGATGGGAAAGAGACAGTCAACAGAGAAGCATGAAAAAGGAGAAACAAAAAGAGATATAGAGATAATGGAGTTTAAAAATTCAGCTTCTCTATTACAGGTGGAGAATTTACTTCCTCATGAGAGGGCTAAAGGAGAGAAAGGAGAAGTAGTAGAAAAGGGAGCTATAAAGCACCAGAGAACAACAATAGCTGCTCAATGCTAGCTTGTACTCAGCTGGAATCATAGAATTTCAGACTTCTAACATTTGAAGAGGAACCGGGGAGAACAACAATGTTTGCTAATCCACAGGGGTTGCAATTACAATCGCATCTGTCATTTGTATACTGGAAATTAATTAATTGTAATAAGATATTGTCACAGGATAAATGTTTCCTACTTAGAAAATCATTGCTTCGGCTTGGCTCCTGTTTTTATGTTACAGCAGGAGAGCAAAACATGATCTTGGGACAATATTCTATTAGCCTGACATTATTGCACTTAACATCTGCATCACCTTCCTTCTTAATTGTATGAGGAAATAAATACTTTTCTTGGAATGAACAACTTTGAAAATAGTAGGTAAGATGTAATAATGTGAAAATTTCATATCTATTTGTTTCACAGTTCTATTTCCCAATCTAAAATTTTGTTAACTGTAGGAAAAAATATGCATTTTGTGCTTCCATTGGACACAATCTAGTTAACAATCTTTTCCAGGGGTGGGGAACCTGCGCCCTTGAGGCCTAGAGGCCGCAGGCTCCCCACTCCTGATCTATTCTAATACAGGAGAGGGAGAAACTTTGCAGGAAAAAAGACAAAAGAGATGGAAGCTTTCAAAGGTCAAATGATGAAATAATATATAGCAAATAGAAAAGGACTTGGGTAAATATATCAAGAAAACACATATGCAAATGAAAGTTGGGCCTACTTTGGCTTGTATTGATCATTTCAAGTGAAGAAAATCTTTCCTTCCTTCTTTCCTTCCTTCCTTTCTTCCTTCCTTCCTTCCTTCCTTCCTTTCTTCCTTCCTTCTTTCCGTCCTCCCTCCCTCCCTTCCTTCCTTTCTTTCTTTCTCTCTTTCTTTTTCTTTCTTTCTTTCTTTCTTTCTTTCTTTCTTTCTTTCTTTCTTTCTTTCTTTCTTTCTTTCTTTCTTTCTTTCTTCCTTCCTTCCTTCCTTCCTTCCTTCTCTGATATAAAAGAACTTCTCTCATATAAAAGAACGTCACTGTTGCTTCTCCTTAAGGAACAAACAACTTTGGTGTTCACCTTGGTCTTGTAGTCTCTAAAATATCATAATGCCTCAACTTTTTTTTGACTCCCATATTGATTTCTATGTTTCTTTTCACCATACTGACTAGCACAAAATCTAAGCATTTTATATTACTGAACCTGCTTTTTAGAAAATTGACAAATAACATGAGAAGATAATTATTGGTAAGGTCAATTTTAATAGTTTCATTGCTTGGCTCATTAAGTTCCCCCAAAATACTACTGATGAGACTGTAATATCATCATACAGGCAAGTGAGATCAAAGAGAAGAATATTAAGGAGAAATTAAAAACCACAGGGTGGGGGCAGAGAATTTTCCTTTGCCCTGGGGCATTCTAGAATATCTCTGATCCCTATTTCACTCTCAATTTTCTGATTTTCCTTTTTTTCTTGTCCTTTACAGATAATTTGGCACAAAGAATAGATTATTAGATATGGAATGATAAAGGTCAGAATTCGAATCTAATCTCACACACTGACTGAAACCTTAAATAAAGGAGTTACTTTTTCCTTTGTGTTATTTTATTTTTCTTAGCATTAATTTTTAATTTTGAGCTCTGAATGTTAGCCCTTTCTCTAGTCTTCCTCATGTCCATTGAGAAAGCAAACAATATGATATCTTATATAGACAGGGAGTCATGCAAAAAAAAACCTTTACATTAGCTATGTTCAAAAAAAGGAAGAAAAATAATGGAAGTAAAAACGAAATTGTACTCCAATATGTACTCAGAGTTCATCAAGTCTCTTGCTGGAGGCAGATAACAATTTTTTCCATCAATCCTTTGGAATCATCATGAATTATTACATTGATCCAATAGCTAAATCTTTCACAGCTGATCATTATTACAATATTGGTGTACTCTGTACAGTATTCTCCTGGTTCTGCTCATTTGACTTAGCATCAGTTCATGTCTTCCCCAGTTTTTTCTGAGAGCATCTGGACTATCATTTCTTTTAGTACAATAGTATCCCATCCCAATCATATACCACAGCATGTTCAGCCATTCCTCAACAAATGTGCATCACCTCAATTTCCAATTCTTTGCTACCTCAAAGAGAGCTGCTATAGATATATGGAATCCCATCTCCCTTCCATATGGGGTGAGAGTGCCACAGAATGCCCTAGCACAGACTTGTTCTGTGACAGTACCCTAAATACATCATTATAAAATGAGGATAATAACATATGACTTACAAGGTTATGAAGAAGAAATGAAACAACATATGAGAAAAACTTTGAAGCTTTTAACCCTATATACCGATATACTTGCTAGCTAAATTTTCGGGAAGAAGGCGATTTTTTTCTCCAAGGATTTTGGTAACAATATATAAGATGATTTCTATCTCCACATTCACTTTTCCCTAAGAGAGCAACACATATCCATCTTTTAGACAGTGAAACTTCATTTAAAATAGTAAATTAAGGAGAAATTTTCCCTTTAAAACAGTGTGGAAGAAGAATGGCTGCCACAGGGGCAAAAATTAGGTGAACTATTCTGTCAATCTTTCCTTTGGAATTAATTTTTAAAAACTATTTTTTTTGTTTTGTAAACTCTTTTAGAAAAGTAATGACTTATTATTATTTATTTTTAATATCCATTTAAAAATGGCTATACCAAATTATCTCCTCCTGTACCCATAAAGAAGGCAAGAAATATGATATTAATTATGTATTTGAAATAAAGCAAGACATATTTTCATTTTAGCCATGTTGCAAAAAAGTAAGAAAAATGAAGAAAATGAAAAAAACAACATGCTTCAATTTGTACTCAGACTCAATTGGTTCTATCTTTGGAGGTTGATAACATTTTCCACCTTAAATCCTTTAGAATTATTTTGGACCATCTCATTGCTGAGAATAACTAGACCCTTCACAGTTTTTCATTGTGTAATGTTGTTACTGTAAACAGTGTTCTCCTGCTTGCTTCATTTTGCATAATTTCATACAAGTTTTCCCAGGTTTTTCTGAAGCAGCCTACTTTTTATTTTTATTTTTGGCCTTTTTTTTAAGGGCAATTGGGGTTAAGTGACATGCCCAAAGTCACAAGGCCAGTATGTATGTCATGTGTCTGAGGCTGGATTTGAACTCAGGTCCTCGACTCCAGGGCCAGTGCTCTGTTCACTCTGCCATTTAGCCGCCCCTACTCTTTATTTCTTATAACTACTACATCACAATTATAAGACACAACTAGTTCAGCCATTCCCCAATTGATGGGCATGCCCTCAATTTCTATTTCTTTGACACCATAAAAAGAGCTGCTGTAAATACTTTGGTACATATTTTCCTCTTTATTAGGTGTCTTTGGGAAACTGATCTAATAATGGTATTGCTTATTAAAGGGCATGTCTAGCTTGATAATTCTTTGGGTACAATTCCAAATTATTCCCCAGAAGAACTGTATTGGCTCATAACTCTACCAACAGGGCATTAGTGATTCAATTTTTCCACATATTTTCCTACATTTATCATTTTCCTTTTCTATCATATTAACCAATCAAATATATGTGAGGTGGTAAATCAGAGGTCTTTTTTTCCATTTTGCTTTGAATTTCTCTATTCAATAGTGATATGAAGCATTTTTTAATATTACTATAGATAATTTTTGTTCTTTTCTTCTGAAAATTGCCTGTTCATATCATTTGACCATTTATTAGTTAACTAATGACTTATATTATTATGAATTTGACTTAGTTCTCTATGTGCAACGAGACTGATGTAGAAATTTGCAATAAATTCGACCCCTTCCTTCCCACCTCATTTCCTGTTTTCCTTCTAATCTTGGTTGCATTGCTTTTGTGCAAAATCTTTTCCATTTTATATAATAGAAATTGTCATATTTTATTTCCCATAATCCTAAATTTCTTTTGAGTCATAAATTATTCTCTTGTCCATAAATCCGACACATAAAATTTCCTGTGTTCCCTGAATTTGTGTATGATATCATCCTTTATGTCAGAAACATATAGCCATTTTGATCTGATCTTGTAATATGATTTGAGATGTTGCTTTATGCTTAGTCTCTGCCAAACCACTTTCTATTTTTCCCAGAATTTTTTGTCAAATAGTAAATTTTTGTCCTAAAGCTTAGATGTTTGGATTTATAAAACAAATAGATTAGTATGGTCATTTGTTAGTGTACATTTTAGATCTAATATGTTCCATTGATTTACCACTCTGTCTCTTAAATAGTACTAGATTATTTTAATGCTTATTGCTTTGCAATACAATTTGAAGTCTAGTGCTGCTAGACAACTTTCCTTCACATTTTTTTGATTCCTTGATATATTCAACCTTTTGTTCTTCCTTATGTATATTGTCATTATTTATTTATTTCTAGCTCTATAAAATAATCTTTGGTATCAATGTAATGGTACTAAATGTTATTGCTGTTCAGTCTTTTTGGTTCAGTCCAATTCTTCATGTCCCTATTTGGGGTTTTCTTGGGAGATAACTGTGGTCATTTCCCACTTCCTTCTCCAGAATTTAATAAGTAAATTAATTTAGGTAGAATTTCAATTTTATTATATTGGCTCAGCCTACCATTGAACAAAGAAAATATTTCTCCAACTGTATAGGTTTCACTTTATTTGTGTGAGAACTTTTTTGTAATTGTGTTCATATACTGCCTGTTTTTCTCTTGTCAAGTAGACTCCCAAGTACTTTATATTATCTTACAGTCACTTTAAATGGAATTTCTATATCTCTTACTACTGGACTTTTTTTTGTAATATATTCTACAAATCTGTTAGAATTTTATTATTTTTTCAGCTAAAATGTTAGTTGATTCTTTAGGATTCTCTAAACATACCATCATATTATATGCAAAGTATGATCATTTTGTTTCCTCATTGCCTATTCTAATTCCTTTGATTTATTTTGTACCCTCTTATTGCTGTAGCTAGCATTTCTAGTACAACATTGAAGAATAATGTTGATAATGGGCATCATTACTTCACTCTGATCTTCTTTGGAAGGCTTCTCCCTTATCCCCATTATAGATAATGCTTACTGATGTTTTTAGGTAGATACTACTTATCATTTTAAGGAAAGCACAATTTATTCCTATTCTTTCTATTTTTATTAATATATATGATTGTGATATTTTATCAAAAGGTTTTTCTGAATTTAATGAAATGATCATCTGATTTTATTTTTTTTGTTTTTGTTATTTATATGGTCAGTTATGCTGATGGTTTTCCTAATGCTGAACCAGCCTTGCATTCCTGGTATAAATCGCACCTGATTAGAGTGAATGATCTTTGTGATATATTGCCGAAATCTCCTTGCTATTATTTTATCTAAAATTTTGACTGAACATTTATTAGGGAAATTGATCTATAATTGTTTTTTTCCGTATATACTCTTCCTAGTTTATGTATCAGCACCATAATTGTATCATAAAAATAATTTAGGAAAACTCCATCTTTGCCTATGTTTTCAAATAGTTTATATAGTATTAGAATTAATTGTTCTTTAAATGTTTGGGAAAATTCACTTGGGTATCCTGGTTCTGGAGATTTGTTTCTTAGGAAGTTCATTGATGGATTGTTGAATTTATTTTTTCTAAGAAGGGATTATTTAAGGCTTGTTTCTTCTCTCAATCTTGGCATTATATTTTTGTAAATATTAACATATTTCACTGAGAGTGTCTGATTTATTGGCATGTAATTGGGTAAGATAACTCCTAATAACTGCTTTAATATAATCTTCAATGGCAGAGCAGTCACCTTTTAAATTTTTAATAATAGTAATTTGGTTTTCCTCTTTCTTTTTTTAAATCAAATTAACCAATGTTTTTAAGAGCTTCTAGTTTTATTACTTTCAATTTTATTACTTTATCCTTTAATGTTTAAGATTTCCAATGGTGTTTAAGGATTTTCAATTTGTTCCTTTTCTAAATTTTTAAAAATTGTGTGCCCAATTAATTGTCCTGTTCTTTCTATATTTTATAGATGTAAGCCATTCGATGTTCAAATATTTTTCGTGATTACTGCTTTGGATGTATCTCACAAATTTTAGAACGTTGTCTCATTGTCATTTTTCTCTTAAATGAAATTGTTTATTGTTTACTCTTCCACAACTCTTTGGGTGTACCTTCTTGATGTCTCCACTTTGTTTCATCTTGTACGTTCTGGTAACTAAAAAATACACAGCCCAAGTTCTGAATCTGAATATAGTTTTCCCTCTGATTATGCCTTAATTTTTTACAATGAAATGAACTGTTCTGTTTCTATGTACTAAGGCCAGAAGAACTTCTGTGTCCATTAAATGAATGTGACAGTAATGTGTAAAGAGGAACTATAAGAAGAAATGTTTTGTAGAATCAAAGGCTTTGGGCTCAGAATCTATAATCATGGTGTCTGTCTCACACTCTGACAAAATTCTGCCTCCATGCCTGTCCAAGCAACATTGTGAAAGGGGAAATCATCAACTGATATGTTTACATCTCTCTAAGTTCTTGGTTTGATTTCATTTTCTGTGAATTTGCTCTTTTTCTAAGAGTACATTGTTTAATTAGTTATTTTGACTGAACAGATTTTTGTTTTGTGTATCTTGAAAAAGGAACATCTACAATGTGGAATCTCATGTTTAATGTTATAAATGTTTCATTCATTAAAATTATATATACAATATTTAATTTAATATAAGAACAGACAAGTTTTTCAGCCTATTTGATCAAACAAATTTGCATTGCACATTAATGGATACTTTGTATATATTTATTTTCATATTGTCTCCTTTCTTGAGGACAGGCCCTTTTGCCTCTTTGAATCCCCAGTGCTTACCATAGCACCCAACACATAGTAAGTGGTTCATAAATGCTTATTTACTGATTGATTGATTAAAATACAGAACAACATATTTTGTGTGGCAGAAGAAAAGGTTATTATAGGCAAGTGAATCAAAGAAAGTTTTTGGATAAAGTGTCATTTAGTTTTAAGGGATCGACATAAATTTAACTGGTTAATTGGGAGGAGAGATGACATTCCAGGCAAAGAGAATAGTTTGAGCTAAAACATGGAATTTGGAAAATGCAGGGCTGGAAATTTCCAGGGATTTAATAATATTTCAGCTTTCCTATTGTACTCCATTACTACAATGCTTTTCCTCTACACCTCCCCTCACTCCCATGGTTCCTCTATGACTTTGATCAAATTTTAGCCTTGGGAATAACAATGCCACCCTCCCCTCCAAACCATCAGAACTGCTTCTAGACCAGACACTCATAGCCATCACTGAGAAGAGAAATCATTGTGGAGAGGGGGCACACATTCCTGTAAATATCGGTGAGAATTGCCATGTATCATTGCCTGCCTGTTGTCTTTCCTATTATAATGTGAGGTCATTGAAGGCAAGGGCTGTGTTTTTGCCTTTCTATATATTCCTTATGCTCAGCATAATGCCTAGTACAGAGTAAAGACTTAACAATTCCTTGTTGATTGACCACTCAGAATATAAAGTGAGTAGAGAGTTAAAATCAGAAATAAGCTTGCTAAAGGCAGGGTGGCATTAGATGGTAAAGGGCCTTTATCTATCATTTCTTAGCATTTTCACTGAGGCAGCTGCATGGCATACCGGATAAAACATTGGGCAGAGAATTAAGAAAACATGGATCTAAATCCTGCCTTAGATACTTAGTAGTTTTTAGATGTGGGACCTTGGCTCAGAACACTACTTCTCCTTCAATAGACAGAGCTAAGTGAGAGGAACTAGGGATGAGAAGGACAGTGGGAACAGAGATTATCCATAAAATCAGGAAGCTAAGCCTTGTCGGAAAATAGGGGGTGGCAAGGCATAAAGGTAACCTGGTAGTGGCAGCAGGGGAAGTAGAAGGGGTAGGTGACTGGTGATAGGTTTAGAAGTAGAGTAGGTTGGAGGGTGGACCAATAAGTGAAATTGAGCAGTATGTCTCAGTCTTCTCATGATATGTTGGTTCCAGGCATGGAATCACTAATCTTTGAGTTGCCAGGAGAGTGTAGTTATTCCAGTGGACAACACGTAGATGTTGAGCAGACAAAAAGGCTAGCTAGAAGTGGAGAGGGAGTGACAATCAATTCCATTCAGACACAAATCTTCTTCCCCTGCACTTTCCAGTTCACCTTGAGACTTGGAGATTTGTACCTGAGTGGAGACAAGGTAACTGTTAGCAGAGTAGACCAATCTGGGTAGGAGTGAGATGAACAATGTAGCTATGCCCCCTCAAGAAATGGTAATCCTCGTCCAATCCTTAAAGCAGGTCAAAATGATAAGGTTGATTTAAAACCATGTCATATGAGATTTGTTTGGAGGAATTAAGAATATTTGGTTTAGAATAGATTTTGTGGTAGTACTATAGAGATGACTAGATTTGAATCCTAACTCTGACTTACTTTCTGTGTGACTTTGCATGAGTCTCTTAAATGATCAATTTCCTCATCTGTAAAATGAGGATATTAGAGTAGATGGCCTCCGGCAGATCATCTAGATAGCTTTAGATCAATAATCCTATTTTGAGGACCACAGGTCAGTGGGACTCTGACACTGATGACTGAGTAAGCCCTCTGAGGTGAAGGAGCCTGCTCCGAGGACTGGATCAGTTTCCCATTCCCCAGGGAAGAGTTCTAGGATGCAGGTGTGAGGATTGTATCCTCAAGATAAGTGTGGTGTTTTTTGCGGCTCCTGGCCCGAGTAACTCAGCCCCCCCCCCCACCTAGGAATACTGTATTGTGCAATGTCTACAGGGGAAAGCCATTAAGAAGCATCCTATAAAAGGATTGCACTTAGAAAAATAAAAGAGACTATTTTCCACCATCCTTTGAGTCCTTATCTCTCTTTTTAACTCACAGCCTCTGGGTAAAAAAACTCTCTTGACTGTGCTGGGTGATGGCAGACCCTCAAATTCTCTCAGCCCTGCTGTGGAATGGCAAGGATCCCTGCCTTAGTCCATCACAACCCTATAGTATGCTATCTATCTTAAGATACTTTAAGGGTTGTCACAAGGGAAGGTTAGACTTGTTGGCTTGATGAGCAGTGAATGGAAGCCATTTGAAGACAAATTTTGCCATATTCACAAGAAAAAAAAATGAACAAACACAAGAGTTTCTTATAAGTAGAGATGCCCCAAATAGGATGGAATAATGGATATTTAGGGACTTTATTGAAGATTTTCTAGTGGAAGTTGGATGGCTACTTTTCTCCCGATTTTGGTGAGGAAGCTCATGCTTCAGGTTGGAGAGCACATTATGATCCCTAGCTTATTTTCTGGTTATACGTTTTATAATTGTGGATGAACATAATTTAGTATAATATTTCAATTGATTCCATATATTTCCAGAGAAGTCTTATGATACTTGCTTCATTACTACTGCATTATAACAATGAAGTACAATGTTCTACTAAGGACCTGGGTACACAGGATAGTATAATCAGTGATGTCATTTAATGAAGTTGGATTTTCCCCTGAATTCTAATTAAATAAATCTACTGAATGAAATGGAGAACAATTTTTGCACTTTAATAATTTTTTTGCTGTAGTACAACGTGACCATTGTTTTCTTCTAATTCCATAAGGTAAATCCAGTGTTGATCAATGACAAAAACTCTTTCAGGCTAGGAGTAAAATTAAGAATTGTTGTTCTTCTTTTTTCCCACGAAATTGTCATGCTTCCACATCCTTTTCTTCTTGTGATTGTCCTGAGTTAGAGAATAGCCCCACCAATGACTCTTTGAGGATCATGAAAAGAAAAATTCTCTTCAATGTTCCCTTAAGACTTCCCTTCTAATTGTTCTATTTCCATCTTTAAGAAACAATGCCCCCTCAGTGATTTTGATCATTTTCCATAATTACTCTTTTTGTCCTTAAGAAACAATCCCCCCAATAATTTTAACCATTTTCTACTAGAGAGTTCAAAGTATGTTTTCATTAATTACAGTTGCTTTACATAGAAAAGATCTCATTAAAATAATAATACTAATCATGTGTCCTGATTCATGTGTCTCTGCATGTTCTCTTTTGTAGACCTTTCTGAAGGTTCCAGTGGAATGTGTACAAAACCTGTGATGTTTAGGATCTGAAGAAGACTGCTCTCTGATGTTGTGATGCTTACAGCCCAAAGCAGCTATTGTCTTACCATCAATGAGGTAACAAGGAATAAGATACATAGTTATAACAGTTGGAACTTCATTAATCTACTCCCTCTACTAGTAAATGAGGCTAGGTTCTTGAGACATTACATCTCTGATGGGAATCTAGAGAAGTTTACTTTTTGTCCTGGGTCATCACCTATGCAGAACTAAGTTGTTCTTCCTTCCAAAAAAACTGTTCAAAACTAATACATAATATCACAAAAATCTTGGTCTAGTTTTAAGCTTTGATAACTTACATATGATAGACCAAAGAGAAACATCCATTTTAAAATGGACATATTATTAAAATTTCAAAGCTTTAAGACTGTAATAAGTCTCTTGGGGTACTCTATATATTAAGTATCTGCCATGTGCTACACACTACACTATTCTTAGTTACCTAAGAATGCAGAAATAAAAAATGAAACTCTACTTGCCCTGAAGAAATGTGTGTATATAGTGCATATATAGTTGTAATGGTAATCAATTTGTTTGATATACTTAGGGTTAAGTAGATCCTAGTAACTTAGGGCTAAATATAGAACTCTGTCCATTTCTGAAAAGGTGTGAATTCCCCTGTTGACTTGGAAGAATGCCATTGGCTGAGACACTCCCCTGTTGGCTTGGGAGAAGGCCAGTGCTTATAAGGAATAATTTTATAGTCAAGAGAGATTTTGGATTTGGCTCCTGAGTGGCTGACTGAAGACATGAACAGGATGGGACTTTGTTTGTTGGTGGCCTGGCTGATCCTTGAGTTCCAGGCAAGAGAAGTCCTGAAGGGTTTGAGGTGTGCTGAATCCGGTGAACTTCAGTGTGTGCTGGGGATCACCTTGAGGACTGGACAAGGAC
>JAQQSW010006231.1:0-13998 GCA_028646575.1 Pseudocheirus occidentalis | reverse complement strand
ATGAGAGGAGACAGGAAGAGACAAAATGGGGTTAATCATCCCCTATAGAAGAGGCAAGGAATAACTGGTACAACTTCCATTTACTCTCATTGAATTTGGCTTAGAGAAGGAACAACATAAACTCTAAACTGGGTATCATGCCACACAGGAGAGCAGGAGGGATGGGGATGAGAGGTAGGATGACAGAGGGGAGGGGAGGGTCTGGGGGAGGGTTGCTAGAAGCACACACTTCACTAAAGGGACAGGAACAGGGTAGAGAATAGAACAAGGGGGGATGGGGATAGGAAGGAAGGACATATAATCAACCTCTCACAATATGTCCACTGTGGAAATGCCCTGCATAATTACACATGTACATCCTATAATGAATTGCTTGTGCTTTCAGTGGGGGTGGGTGACAAGGGAGGAACCGAAAGAATCTAGAATTTAAAGCTCTACAATAAATGCAACTGGGAATTAAGATATACAGGGACTGGGGTAGGGAGACCCTCCCTGCCCTACCAGAAAGTTAGAGGGGTGTTGGAGGAGGGCACAAAAGAGAGCAGATCAGGGGGAGGAGCTTTACAGTGGGATTTCTGTTTTGGGGTTGGGGGTAGCGGAAAGATGGGGAGAAAATTTGTAACTCAAAATCTTGTGGAAATGAATGACGTAAATAAGAAAATAAATTTAAAAAAAATTTTTTTAACTGTCTCTGTCATAAACTGCATGACTCTGGGCAAATCAATTAATTACACCTCTCTGAGACTCAAGTTTCTTCAACTGTAAAATGAATGGGTTGGATTAGATGGCCTTTAAGGTCCTTCCCAGCTCTAAATTTATAACCATCATCTCTGAGGATTCAAGGAGAACATGAGTGACAGAAGCTGGGATATTCATTCATTCGTGATTCACTGATCCTTCTACAAGCATTTATCAAGCACCTACATTGCAGAGAGGGTGCTCACTTGCATCTGTTAGAGGGAGATTCCTTTTCTATGGATGTCTTGTTTCAATGAAATCATGGGTGTACTCTCTATCCCTATCCCTTATTTACAAGGATCTCTGCCAGGCACTGGAGATACCTCTGCAAAGCCATGACCACAGGGAATTCAAGGTCATGTAGAAGGAACAACAAGCTGAACCCCTTGGCTGGAATGTATGGTGCCTGAAGAAGAATAATGTGCAATGTGAGTCCACAAAGGTAGGCTGGGGCCAGATTGGTGAAGATTTTAAAAATCTAGTACATTTGTCCTGGATGCAAGAGGGAGTCTTGGTCAGAACTATGCTTTGGGAAAATCACTTTGGGAACTGTGTGGAGGATGGAATGGAAAGGAA
Source organism: Pseudocheirus occidentalis (assembly GCA_028646575.1). Lineage (NCBI taxonomy): Eukaryota > Metazoa > Chordata > Mammalia > Diprotodontia > Pseudocheiridae > Pseudocheirus > Pseudocheirus occidentalis. The sequence goes on along the minus strand of JAQQSW010006231.1, from coordinate 12,684 downwards.
ATTAGAATCTGGACACCAATCAGGAAGCTACTGTAATAGTTCAGGAAAGAGAGGGAAAGGGGGAAGGGAATACGTATTTATGTAGCACCTACTATGTGTCAAGAACTATGCCAAGCACTTTACAAATATCAAATGTTATTTGATCCTCACAACAGCCCTGTGAAGTAGATGCTGTTAGTATCCTCATATTACAGTCGAGGAAACCAAGGCAAACAAAGATTAAGTGACTCTACTAAGTGTCTGAGGCTAGAATGTCAGGTCTTCCTGATTCCAGGCCCAGGACTCTATGGACTGTTCCACTTAACTGCCTCTAGCTGAAAGAGGGAATGAAGGTCTGAGACAGAACGGCTGTGTGCATAGAAAGGGGATGGATATACAACCAACAAGAGCTGGGATACTTCCCATGGCCGTCTGAATGCAGGCAGATCACACAGTTCCCCCATACCATACCCCCATGCAGCAAAAACTTGAAATTTATACCAGACTGGATGATGATCAAGAAATTGAAGGAGAAATTATAGCAAGTGATTACTCCTACCTCCAAATTACAAAAAGAGTCAGCTAGAAGACCAGGAGGGGTGGTGGGAAGGCAACAGGAAAAGCAACTGCCAGCAAAGGCATTAGCCTCCCAATTGACCAGCGACAGGCCAGAGATACATGCAGCCTGCAAGGATGTGTGTCAAGAGGTAGCAAGAGTGGAGGATCCCCTTGAGAAAGACTGAAGGAGGTCAGAAAGCCCCAGAATGGGTACTGCAGAAGCAGTACTAAGACAGCTCATGTGACTAGGGACTCCAGGGTCCCTAACACTGTATACTGAGATGCCAATGAAGGCCCTAAAGATACAATGCTCTGAACTTCAAAGATCCATGGGGTAGGATTGCTGGCTAATCCTCAGACATAGAGTTAAGCACAGGAAGACAGGGGACCCAGGGCAAGACAATGAAGAACCAACCCCCCCCTCCTCAACAGCTCAGCCAGAGGAGTGAGGCCCATTCATAATATAAAGTCCCAGTTCAGGAATTTAATTTGGGGAAATGAATAAATTTTTTTTAAAAATACCAATCAGTATGAAATAGTTTGCCCACTGTCCCACAGCTACTAAGTGTCTAAAGCCAGATGTGAACTCACAAACATGAGTCTTCCTGACTTCAGGCCCAGCACTCTATCCACTGGGTCACCTAACTGCCCACAGAAATGTTGGGCTACATTAATACAGTACAATGTCAAGATAGAAGGAAATGAGAATTCGACTGTGTATTTGCCTGGTCAGACTACAGCTGGAGTGTTATCAGTTCTGAATGCCACATCTTAGGAAAAATATTGCAGGCTAGAACATGTCCAGAGGAAATGAGGAACTGAAATCATTATCATACAATAATCATTTGAAATAGAGATTTTTAACCAAGAGAAAAGATGACTTTGAGGGTCTAAAATCTTTGTCTTCTGTTTTTGAAAAGAGACATCTTGTTGTTGTTTGTCCTTCATCTTTGAAGAGGACCAAGGACATCAAGGAAGGTGGTCAAAAGTCTTGACTTGGAAGTTAACTGGATTTAAGTGAGGCCGAGTTGTGCAAAGTCACCAGCTTCAAGAGCAAATATGGAATCAAGAGCCCAAAGAGCTACAAAACTGTGCATACCCTTTGATCCAGCAATACTACTACTAGGTCTGTATCCTAAAGTTATCATAAAAAAAACTGAGAAGGAACAACATGTACAAAAATATTTATAACAGCTCTTTTTGTGGTGGCAAAAAACTGGAAATTGAGGGAATGCCCATCAAATGGGGAATGGCTGAACAAATTGTGGTTTATGAATATAACGGAATATTACTGTTCCATAAGAAATAGTGAGCAGGTGGATTACAGAAAAACCTGGAAAGTCTTAAATCAACTGATGCTGAAGTGAGAAGAACCAGGAGAACACTGTACGCAGTAACAGCAACACTGTGTGATGACCAATTCTGACAGACTTAGATCTTCTCAGCAATGCAATGATCTAAGACAATTCCAAAAGACTTATGATGGAAAATGCTATCCAAATCCAGAGAAAGAACTATGGAATCTGAATGCATATTGAAGCATACTATTATCTCTTTTTTTTCTTTATCATGGTTTTTCCTTTTGTTCTGATTCTTCTCTCACAATATGACTAAAGTAGAAATATGCTCAATATAATATAATACAACACAATATAATTAATATAATAAAACATGTATAACCTATATCAGACTGCATGCTATCTTGGGGAGGGGGAAAAACTTAGAACTCAAAATCTAATAAAAGTGAATGATGAAAACTAAAAATTAATTTTTAAAATTACATTTATTAAAAACAACAACAACAACAACACAAAACCAAAGTCACTAGTTTCACTTACAAACATGAGTCTTCCTGACTTCAGGCCCAGCACTCCATCCACCGGATCATCTAATTGCCCACAGAAATGTTAGGCTACATTAATCCCTACATTAATCAGTTTCACTTCCTCCTCCAGAGCCATTTGTGTCCAGTGGCAAGATAAAAATCAGTATGACTAGAGCTGTCCACCAAAGGGACATCTTATAAAAAAGCAAAAGAATTTGTTCTGCTCCACCATAGAGGTCAGAAGTTTCAGTAGAATGTTTTCAAGAATGAAAAAACAATGTATTTAATCTACAAAGAGAAAGACTTCTGTTAAATATATATAATTTCCTAACATAAGAACTATACCAAAATGTAACAGGCTGTCTTAGAAAATATGCCCTGACACTATCACTTGTTATAGATATTACAGAAGAGTTGTACTTGGTCACTACTCGGATACATTATAGTTCTGAGCCTAAACAATTGTCAGGGATGCATAACTCATGGGTTACGGTGTAGGACTAGATGTTCAAATTGACATTTCAAATGTCTATATTTAGTTCATCAAATCTAACCTAGACCAAAAGCAATAGAATCAGTGATGACATAGAAAGACTAAGGTCAATCAATTTATAAACTGAATATATTCACCCTAACCAAAAGTAACAAATATAAATATTGGGATTAGGGTTCCATTGTGGTCACACCAAGCTTATTTGTAAATCCAAATGTTACTTGACTAAAATTCTCACCACAGTCCATGTATTGTCCAGTAATCAGGGGGATCTCTGCAATCATTTTCAATTTCCTAAGGGGGGGGGAAACAAAAGCATTTTTTATTATTTATTTATTTAAGTTTATTAAATTTATTAAATTTATTTAAATAAATAAATTCATTATTTATTTAAATACATTCTGCAATCTTGTTTTTCCTCTAACATTGGACAAAAATCATATAAAGTACACATGTGTATACACTATACACACATATACATGTAATGTGGAATATATTATATATATAAAATGCATATCAATGTGTTAGAATATATCATTTACATATGCACACAGATATTTTAAATATTTAATCTCCATTGTTGTGTTACAATTAATTAAATATAGCAATGTTCCCAGGTGTAAAGAAATAACATTTCAACATAGTAAGCCTGAAAAATAAGACTACAAGTTAGAACTGTAACAATTTAGATAAGTCTGTTTATACTTTCTGTCAGTGTAATAGAGAATTCAAGACACTGAGAAAACTGCTCATACTTCTTATTGGTAATTACACTGCCATACTATGAAAAATAAATACATGAGAAAAAAAATTGAATCTAAATCAGTTTGGTGATCAGGCAGATCCAAATGATAACAACTAACAAGAGTCATGTCAGAAAAAATTGAGAATAGTATAATATTGGTATTAATAATAAAGGCAAAAAAATAATTACTGCCATGTGTCTCTATGTCTAAAAACATAACAACTCTGCAGTTATGTCTTCATGGAACTTTATTAAATAAGATTTGCTCAGCAGATCAAAATGCCACTTCAATTTAAAGGCAACGTTCCCATGTTAAAAGCATAGGAGATTCCTGGAAAGGTGATTTTGTTCAGTCGCCCTCTGATGAATTACAATTAAGTAGGGCATAAAACAGAAAGCAGATGCTTGCCCAAAGTGTACACTCCTGGCATACAGGATATCCAGGGTAGAGTTGTAGAGGATTCCCCTCTAGATGGTGAGGTCCTTTAGGTGCTCCTATGTGCGAATCACAGAACTGATTGCATTGTGCCCCAGAACACTACAGAACTTCCTAAATGAGATCTAGAATCAATTACTCAAGAGTTCTGCTCAACCATCCACACAAAGAAAATGGAGTGGATAAGGACAACCTGTGGATTAGACAACAGTATGCAGATGTAAGGATAATCCAGATAATAGATATAGATACATACACACACGCATGCACGCACGCACACATAAAAATCTCCAACTAATTAGTTGATTAGCAAATATTTATTGATATTTGTTGCATTAATGCCTACTACATTCCAGACACTCTACTAGGCAGTGGAGAAACAAGTATTTAAAGAATGAAACAATTGCTACTTGAAATATAATATAAATGAATATGAAATATGAAATAAAATATAAACAGCAAAGTCAACGAATAAATAAATATACAAAGTAGTCGAGGAGATCAGGAAAGGCTTTGTGTAGAAGATGATTCCTGAGCTATGTCTTAAAAAGAGGAACTCAATTAAGAGGAAGCTATTTTTTTTATCAGCTATTTTGTTTTGAAGTCTTAAAGTCTGAGATTCTCCCATACACACACAAACACACATTCAAATACATATACTTAAAAACGTATGAGTATATGTATATATGTATGTGTGTACATGCATTTAAATAACTATTTGTAGAGCCTCAGAACAGTAATTTTTCTTCTCTGAACCTCAGTGTCCCTAGCTATAAAATAAAGGGTCTGAACTGGATGTCCTCTAGGACACCTTCATTGTCTACTTTATTCCAGTAAGGGATATGAATCTTCTCTAAGCCTTCCTGTAAATCCTCTACCAGGGGTCCACTCACTGTGCTACAAGCCTTCATCTCACTCTTGACATTATATGGGAACCAAGGCAGCATGATAGCTGTCTATCTATGTTCTCCTTCGCTTCTGTTAAATGACTGGCCCATTTCCTTTTTTGGTCAATATGTGTCTTTGATGATACATTTCATGCTGCTTTATGTGATCAGTCACTGGCAATATGCTACAGGCTTTTTATATCCACCTTGAGTCTCTCCCATTGCCCACTGGGTGACCTGTAATTATGACTCCTTGGAGACAGTGATACTCTATTTTTTTCACACACACATAGCATCACCAGGACACTGATGTTAAAACTATTTTTATTTCAAGGAAAAATTTAGGGTTGTAAAGAGTGCTGCAGTTTCCCCAAACATAATCTTACCCAATTTACTTTTCCTATGCAATTCTGGGCCCAATTCATGGTAAGCCAAGAGACTTTCCTAACTTCCTTTTTTCTGTCAAGGGCACCACTATCCTTCCAGTCTCCCAAATTCCCCAACTAGGGAACATCTTTGACTTCTCATTTCCTATAACACCCCATATCCTTTTTACTTCTCTGGACCCATATCCACTTAGTGGTCAATTCTAGTCAGTTCTATCTCTGCATCTGTCTCTATCTTTGTTTCACACTGCTACCACTTTACTGCAGGCCCTCATTACCTGTCATCTGGATTATTACAATAACCTCCTAATTAGTCTCCCTGCATTTAGCCTTTTCCAATCCTTACTCTATATAGTCACCAAAGTAACTTGTAGCTGAAATCTTTGATAAGCATTTTCTCCCCTTATTAGAATGTGAACCCCTTGAGAGCAGATAGTATCCTGCTTTTTTACTTTTATGCATGGTGTAAAGACTTAAATGCTTTCCTCATTTATTCACTTATTCCCAAAGTGCAAATTTGATCATTTTGCCCTCTCTTCTCTCCCTCCCTCCCACAATAATCTTCAGTGACTCCCTATTATTTCCAGGATCACATATAAACTTTTACATTTGATATTTAAATCTCTTCTCAAGTCAGCTCTCGCATACCCTGTCTAAACATAATACACATTACTCCCCTTCATACATTGTACAGTACTGCAGAGAATAGTAGCCTCTGCATAGAATAGTAGCCTCCTTTCTGGGAATGCCTTCCTCCCTACCTCACCTCTCTGTCTTGGAATCCCTAGCTCAACTCAAGCATTGTGTCCTCCTTGTGGCTTTCCTGATTCCCCATCGCTAATGCTCATCCTTCTCTATTTATTTTGTATTTACTTAGTATATGGTTTGTGTTTACTTATATGAATACATACTGATCTCCCTAATAATAAGCTTTCTGAGGGCAGGCACACTTTTGTTTTTAGTTCTACCTGGAATATAGTAGGCACTTAATAAATATCTGCTGATGGATTAAGTGATCCAACTACCCGAAGTGAAACAAGAGGAAAGGTAGAGAGCTATGATCTCAGTAGGGAAAGAAGGGAGGCTTCATGACCTCTCCCCTTTTCTCCTGAGCTCTATGTTCTCTTTTTTTAATGCAATAGTTTGTAATTTCTCTTTTGATGGCCTTTATTAGATTTGGGATAAGGGAAATTGAGGGTAATTGCTACTGGATGGTACGACCAAAGTCTAATAAGAAATTTAGTTGTAGTTCAGCTCTGTCCCATCTTCCCAGCTACACTACAAGAACCACAAATTAGAGGCTTTTTCTTAGAGACTGAAAATCACAGAAAGCACTTGTTACCACAGGATTTGAAGCTGGAGGGGAACATGGAAATAATTTTGTTCGATGTTTTTATTTTATAGCAGGGGAAACCAAGGTCCAAAGAAGCTAAACTACTTGCTCAAGGCCATGCATTATCCATACACAATAAACAGTTCTACACAGAATGTTAACAATAAGCTATGAATGGGGCACAGAATTAGCTGTTATATAGAAAGTTCCCTTGAAGTTGTATTCTTGCAGTAGGATTTTACCTGTAACTGGTTTTTAAAATGCATATATTTCTAAAGCTTTAATGCACAACCCAGGTGCACGACAAATAAGCTATTACTCACTAGCACTTCAATTAATTATCTTTACACTTAGCCCACAAAACTCCCACATCCCATTAGACAAATGTCTCACTGAACATATGGCCTCACACTGAACATAAAGCAAGACTTGGCATAACTAAACACACAGCAAACTCTCCAAGGCCTTACTTCTAATAACCAAAAATCTCACAAACATTTATGAATCTTTTATCATGTGGATGGCACTGTGCTAGGCACCAGGGATACAAACATGCAAAAGGACAGTTTTTGAAGTAACTGAGCTTATAGTCTATTGGAGAAAATTCAATGTGCATATTTATTGTCGTTCAGTCATGTCTAAGTCTTCATGACCCCATTTGGGGTTTTCTTGGCAAAGATCCTGGAGTGGTTTGCCATTTCCTTCTCCAGCTCATTTTACAAATGAGGAAACTGAGGTAAACGGGGTTACGTGACTTACCCAGGGTCACATAGCTATTAAGTCTCTGGGGCCAGATTTTAACTCAGGAAGATGAGTCTTCCTGACTCCAGGTCAAGCACTCTATCCACTGTGCCATATAGCTGTCCTAGATGTATCTAGGTAAGTACTAAACAAGGTGAGAAGCAATAAGGCATAGTGGATAGAGAACTCGCCTTGGTGATGGGAAGGCCTAGTTTAAAGATTTCCTTTAATATGTGCCAACTGTGTAATTAGATAATCCTCTAGAACAGTTACAGAGCAGTTACTGATCCGCATTGGCAAAGGATGTTTCTATACCAGGTGTCCCCTTCAATCAATCAACAAACATTTAAGGGCCTATTATGGGCCAAGTACAATGAAATCACAAGTTAGGATCAAAAAAGTAAAATAAAGTACAAGGTAGGAAGTGATGGAATCAAAGAAGAGATTCAAACATCACAATGAGTAATGTTATTGAGAAAGAGAATACTTTCATTTGCAGCTTTCAAGACCACTGTTCTTCTATCCCCCCCAAGAACTCAGGTCTTAATTTAGAAAAGCCAAGCTTATCCAGCTCATCTTGGGCCATCACTAGTCATCCTGACTTCAGTCTTGACCCTGGACTTTGATGATTGGAGAAGAGAGTGAGACTGACAACTATGCTTAGCTTTGCCTCACTTAAATTCAATTGATAAGCAAGTCAAGACATCACCCTTGTGACATCAATGGTCCTCTTCAGAGAATGAAGGATGAACAACAATAGCAGAGAAGGCTATACAGAGTATGTGAAAGTGTGTGTGTATATGTATATGTATGTGTACATATACACATGTACAAATACACACATGTATGTATGCTTATACATATGTACATATACACGTGTGTATGTTTGTGTACACAAATATGTATATATGTCTATGCCTATATATGTACACACACATCCATACATATGCATATATAAAGTATATGAAAGAAGCCCCGATAGAGTTAACAAATGCTTGCTGCCAGCCTATCTCCTAAGGCCAAATGTTAGTATCACAATAGTTTAATTTGTATTACTTGCTGCTATTCCGGCACTTACATGTGAGTGGGCTGTGGGTCAAAAACCAATGAACTAAGCAACCTTGTCACTGGAGTTGTTTGGATCCTCAATGCCTAACACAAAACTTGTTTAAATAAATGACTGCTTGGCTTGGATTTTATTAAAAATTCTACTGATCTTATCTCTGGAATGTATCTAGGCTATTCCTCCTCCTTTTCCCCCCCTAATACCGCCATCCCCCTTTCTGGCTCAAACTACCTCTCACATGGACTACTGCAAACAACTTCCTAAACCATCTCTCCCTATGCTCCAACCTAGTCAGAGCTGCTACATCAATCTCCTTAGAATGTATATTTTTATCAAGTCACTGAACTACTCAAAAATCCTCAGCCAAGAGAGCATTGGCTAGCTGGTGGAGTGCTGAACCTACAGTCAAGAAATACTGGTCCATATCCTGTCTCTAAGACTTGCCAGCTGTACAACCATGGGCAAGCCATCCAAGTTCCCTTAGCTTCCTCATCTGTAAAATGGGGATAATGTCTTCAGTACTTATCTCAATGTGTGTGAGACTCAAATGAGCCTATTTTGAAAATCTGTAAGCTCCATACAAATGTCAGTCACAATTAAAACGGCTCCTTTCAGGGTGGCTAGGTGGCACAGTGCACAGAGAACTGGCCATGGAGTCAAGAGGACCTGAGTTCAAATCCAGTCTCAGACACTTAATACTAGGCATGTGACCTTGAGCAGGTCACTTAACCCCAATTGCCCTGCTTTTCCCCCTCCAAAAAGAAAAAAAAAGGCTCCTTTCTGCCTACTAAATAAAGTTTGGGCCTCTGTGTCTAGGATTTTAGTACTAGAACTGACTTTAGATATCACCTAGTCCAATGACCTCTTTAGACAGAGGAGGAGAAGTGACTTGTGTGAGGTTTTACAGTACTTATGTAAAATTTAAGAGGCAGGATCTGATCCTATTTCTTTTAACTCTACATCCAATGCTGTTTCCACTACATCATGCTGTCCTCTCCACTTGGCAATCAAAGGATCTACTCAATCTTCCTCTGACCTCCTGTATATGCTATGATTCAGCCAAAAAGAACTATTTATCCTCTCCCAAGCATCAGTTGCTTTCCATTTCTGTTTTTCCTCACATTGATCCCTGTGTTTGGAATGCATACCCCTCTTCCTATTTCCACTACTGAAATTCAAACCATCCTTCAAAGACTCAATTAAAATTTCACCTTCAGGAAATCTTTCCTAATTCCTTCATTCCTGAGCTGATTTTATGCCACCTATGAACTCTCAAAGTCGTTTGGCTCTACTCCTCTCGTGGCATTTATCATATTATTTTTTGAACTAATTTGGTGTTTGTCTTAACTTCCATACTAGACTGAAAGCTCCACGATGGCAAGACATCTATCTAATCTATCTATACATCACCTCTAATAACAAACACAATAACTTACACAAAGTCAATAAATGTTCATTAAATGAAAGGTGGATGAGCAAGAACAAGAGTGGGGAATGGGGAGAGGTCATCTCATCACTTTCATTTATAGAAGGTGTTTCATGGAAAAGACAGCAGTACCAAGACTGAACCACAAAGGATGTGGAGGGAGGAAGTATGGGGATTATGGGTGAAGGGAAAACAAAGCTTTCCTGAGGTAATTCTGTATCAAGACAATAGTTCCATGTGATGGAGAAGTAAGATAGTACTAAGGTGAGACCAAAAAACCAGCTACCCAACTGTATCCACATCAGCCATGATTCCAATTGTACAAACATGTTATTACATGATTTCAGGAAGAAGGGGGAGAGGTGGGGTTTGCTCACCTGCTCAAAAACACTCACCTTGCACACAGTTGTAGGCCAGTGCTGAACCATAAACAGCTTAGTCCACTCATGGTTACCACTATGGAAAGATAAGGAATTTATTTATATATATATATACATATATACATATACATATACACATACATATATACATATATGTGTATGTATATATGTATATAAACACACACATAATATATATACATATGTACATACACATATATAACATATATACATAATATATATACTATATATATACACAATAATTGTAACATACTTAGCATAGCACCCACTATATAGTAAATGATATATAAACGTTAGTCATTATCATTATGAAAATGAGTATAATAAATAAATATATATGTATATATATATATATATATTTTTTTTTAAAGCTGCCACGAGGCTAAATGATGGCTTTCATCCAAAAACCAAAACAAATTTTAAAAAAAAAGCTTATTTGTCATCAGTGACTAAGGAAAGCTGGGAATGAAATATGAAAAATACATTTAAAATAGCTCATATTTATACAACACCTTTTTCTTGAACCCTTTTAGGTGCTTAACAAGCATTTTATTCACACTCAAGGTTTTTGGTTTTTTTTTTTTTGCTTTTTGGAGGGCAGTTGGGGTTAAGTGACTTGCCCAAGGTCACACGGCTAGTTTTTTGTGTTAAGTGTCTGAGGCCAGATTTGAACTCAGGTACTCCTGACTCCAGGGCTGGTACTCTATTCACTGCGCCACCTAGCCGCCCCCATGCTCAAGGTTTTGCTGAAGTCTGCCTCTAACCCTGTCTTACAGATACGGAGGCTGTAGTTGATCATACAGTAAAAATCAGCACCCCAGGGAAAAATCATAATATTCTTTTTTTTAAAAAAGCCAAAGAATGGAGAAACAGTGACTGGTAGAACTAGAATTAAAACTCAAATTGAGATAATCTGGGGTAAACTGGGAAATTTAGAATCTTATATACAGTTTTGATTAAAACTTGGTCTTCATCCTCATTTCCAGTTTCTCCATAAATAGCCTGTTCAAGTAATTAGATTATGAGTAAGTGTAGGATTCACAATTAAAGTGTTATGAGAAAATTAATTATAGGTTGGAACTAATGGTGATATCCAACTGTGTACAAGAATAAACTAGTTGAGAGGTTTAAAATAAATATAAGGGAAATGCTTTTGCTCTGGTCTTACAGAGCCAAGAAGCCTGAGTTCAAATTTGTTTCTGAAGCATTCTAGTTTGAAAACCCTAGATATATTACTTCACATCACTAAGCTTGGTGGTGCAATGGATAGTTAGGTAGGCCTAGAGTCAGGAAGATCTGAGTTCAAATCTAGATTCAGATACTTACAAGCTGTGTGCCCCTAGACAAATCACCCTAAACCTTTGTTTGCCTCGGTTTCCTCATCTGTAAAATAGGGATAATAACAGCACCTACCTCCCAGGGCAGTTGTGTGATCAAAGGAGACAATAATTGTAACGTACTTAGCGTAGCACCCACCATATAGTAAATGATATATAAACATTAGTCATTATCATTATGAAAATGAGTATAATAATGCCTAAACTACTTATCTCACAGCATGGTCAGGAGGAAAGCACTTTGTATGGACTAAACAAGGGGGCAGGAGATAATCATTTATAGAGCACCTACTACAGATGCCAAGCATTGTGCTAAGCATGTTATAAGTATTTTCATTTAATCCCCACAACCCTGAGAGGCAGATACTACAATTATTCCCATCTCACAGTAGAGGGAAATGAGGCAGATGAAGACTGAGTGTCTTGCTAGGGTCACCTAGCTAGCAAGTTTCTGAAGCTGGATTTGAGCTCAAGTCTTCTGTGATACCAGTTGCTATAAATATACAAAGCTTTAATACCTTAAAACTGCACCAAGACTTTAGGGCTGTCATCTGTATGTGTGTGTATACATGCATGTTTACCCTTTATATAAGTATACCTGTTTGTATACATTATATATACATATATCGACACATATATAGTCTGTTATTATCTTCAAATATTAATCTGGAAGAAAAAAGGAAATTCCTCTGAGAGGAACCACCTCTCCCCAATCCCCCCCCACTAAAGAAGCAGGACAAAATCATAACAATAATGTAGAAGCTGAGCAATGATATTGAAGAGGAAGTCTAGCTAAGGAGGAGAGAGAAAAAAAAACACCATAAATTCTAAAGTACCTGAACTCTAACATTGATAAGAAAATTAGAAAAGTCACCCTGGAAACAACTACAGCCACATTTTTTAAGAACTTGTAGAGAAAAAGGAGATCATAGGAATCTTTATAATGTGGAATTATTAGGAAGTAACAACCTACTTGTAGAAAAACTGAAATTCAAAAGTTAAAAACATCAAGTCACACATAATGAAACAACTGCTTAAAATATGAAGCAAGCATTGTTGGTGGAGCTGTGAACT
>JAQQSW010006230.1:0-13998 GCA_028646575.1 Pseudocheirus occidentalis | reverse complement strand
TGTTTCTATGGAACTTTCACAAGCTTCAGAGGAAATCTCATGAGCCTCTGTGGAACCTTCATATGTTCCCATGGAACCCCTGTATGCTCTTATTGGACATTTACAAATTTTTGTTGAATTCTCACAAATCTATAAAATCCTTAGAAGCTTCCATAGAGCCCTAGGGTTCCACAAAATACAACCTAACAAAGGCTGCTCTGGAATACCTTTAAGCAGGTCTTTCTGACCCAGGTTGGTGAAATTTTACAATGAAATGATTGTGCAATTGATTGGTCAAAATCAATTTATGGAGTCATTAGTCATGTGGATGGCTAATTGCTGTTATTGTAATATTATTCTTAATAATCATAAGAACACCAGAATAATGAAAAATTGAAAAGATAAATCCAATACATCATGTAGACCTAAAAGATTGTGAGGGTATAAAAGCACAATGTTCAGGCAGAGGAAGGCTGTTTCCAAGGATCTTTCTATTTGCCTCGTTTAATCATCAGAAAACTCACATTCAGGTAATGCTTTGTGATCACAAAGCACTTTACATAGCAGGCAGCAGAGTATGGCACAGTGAACATCAGATTAGATATAAGAAGACATGGGTGTAAGGCAGTCTTGTAATGGTAAATATTTATCAACTGGCTCTCAAAAAAGAACAAAAAAGAACACATGCATGAAAAACTTTTAAGTTTATGTTGTATTCTTAATATTTTCTCCATTAGTTTCTTAAGTGTAGGCAATCAATTAAAAATAAATACATAAATAAATAAATCTAGCCTTGATTTGCAGCACTTGATATTTTTTCCTAGCCTAGTGCTCCTTTTAATTAACTTTTGTTTATTTTTAGTTTACGTCATTCATTTCCACAAGATTTTGAGTTACAAATTCTCCCCATGTTTCTCCTACCCACCACCCCAAAACAGTTATTCTACTAGATACCCCTTCCCCCAAGCTGCTCTCTCCTATATCCTCCCCCATTACTCCTCTGACTTTCTTGTAGAGCAAGATGGATCTCCCTATCCCAGTGTCTGTATATCTTATTTCCCAGTTGCATGTAAATAATTTATACACATACACATTTTTTAACATATGATTTTAATACTTTAAATTCTAGATTAGTGATTCTCAACCTGTGGGTCACAACCCCTATGGGGGTTGAACCACCCTTTCATAGGGGTCACAGGGGTCGCGTAAGACCATCAGAAAACACACATTTCCAACGGTCTTAGGAACCAAGACACCACTCCTCTATCTGTCTCTAGGCAGGTCTGCCCACATGCAGATACACCCACATATGAGTACTAAAGTGTGAAGCATTAGGAAGGTTGAGAACCACTGTTAAAGATTCTTTCAATATTTGGTTGTGCTGTCTAGTCCCCAGGTTCAAGCACATGTTGTCATGTTCCCCATGCTGCTCCAAGCTGTTGAGTTATCACAAATGGTCCTATGGAAGCCTTCCATAGACCTTTCCAAGCTCTAACTTTTGATGGAATCCACATTTGCATGGGAACCGTTTGCATGCTGGACTTCCCCCCAGACGCTGGGGAAGTGAGGCATTGCAGGGAGTTCCCCACAAACCATACATACTGACCTGATGGGGACCCATTCCCATGATGTTCATGGCCTGTGTGACATTCTCAAGAGTTATGATTTGTTCTCAAGAAACACAGCAGCACTCTAAAGGCTAGGCCTGTAAAGTTTATCTTGACTGATTGAGCCAACAGTGTGGTGGGTTGGAAATCAAACTAAACACAGGGTCAGCAACCTCCTTCTTCAGAAACTGGAGCCATTGTTGAACATGAGGCACAGTACAGCAAGTTGTCTTCCCATTCTCATCACTTGTGATCGGTGTCTTCTCTTAGATGGACATCTCCTCTTTCTCCTTTTCCCACTGCTGATTTAAAGACAATGCAGACACTCCTTTCAGGAACCCACTGTTGACCTCTCTCTGTGGAGATACAAGCACATCCTGGCCCCCACATCATGAGATGATAGGGGCCCTCCCAAGGACCTATGGGTGTCCTACACATAACTTCTTCACCACTGCCATCTCCTTGTCAGCACCCCAGCTTCATTTTGGTCTTTACAAGTCTACAGAGCTGGCACATGGCAGGTGTGAGATCCTCAGAATCAAATTTTAAGTAGTTCAGTATATAAACTATCTTGTTTATGTGGTCCTGTCTCATATGGCCTGGGCCAACTCCCCCTTTTTGCTTTTTAAGATAATCCTTAAGAGTTCAATTAGCTCTTTCCACCATGGCCTCTCCCGTGGGATTATACAGGACCCCAAAGAGATGTTAAATACCATGCTCAGTCTCAAAACTGGCCATGGCAGATGTATAGACAGGACCATTGTCAGTTTTTATCATCTGTGGAAAGCCTTGTGTTGCAAAACAGTGGTATAAGTGATTAAAAACATGCTTCCTGGCCTCCCCAGACTGTAAAGTGGCCATACAAACATTTGAAAAGATGTCAATAGTAACATGCAATTACTTACCCTTTGAGAGGTGAGTGATGTCTGAAGATCGTTAGGACTGAGTCCGCTAGGACTCCCTTCTTTGTAAGCAGGTTACAAGACATATTACAAGATATATATTTAAAACTTTGTTTTAAAAAGAGAAGTAAAAAGTTTCATTAAGGAAATATGAAATAAAAAGATGGGCTCTTTAACTGGCAGGGGTAAAGGATAGACATGTAGAAAGCCAGCATGCTTCACTGATTATCTTGAAACGTCATGAGAAATTGAGGGAGACTTTAGATATATTTAATGGACCTCCTCTAGCAAACTTAAAAGAGAAACTGGACTAGAATCATTTAGTATGGATGGGAATGGAAGGGTTGTGAATGACATTTTTGGAAGTAGTAAATTAAGGAGATCACCTATCTCTCAAAATGCAATAAGAACCAAAGACGGATCAAAACAGATTATTATAGGGAAATTTGCATTTTAAGATAACCCTTTACTTGTTATAATATGCAGAGAAGATACCAAGACATATCAGGGGCTGTTTTCCCCCTCATTTTCCCCAAAGACCCCTAATAAAAATCTGATGAGATCACAATGTTTACATCCCCTAGTAAATCTCTCCCCCATAAAATCAAAGACAAGCCTTCAAACATCAATGCCCTTGTTGTGCCTTGTCGACCCTCTTTTTCCCACTTCATGGGACAAGAGGATACCCGAGCATTGGCAGGACTCCTACCTCAACAACTTGAGTCTCCGTTATCTGAGAACCCCACTCCTGCTGCCACAGGTGAAAAAGGAATACAGTCCTGTCAGCTCTGGTGTCCAAAAGGCCTGTGTAGGTTCTTCCTTCAATTTTTAGGGTTAGCATTGGTCAGGTATGATTGATTATCTGAGTGAAATTAACTTGATCTTGTGATGGAATCTCTTCCTCATGAAACAGGTATTCCAATAAAACTCCTTGATCTATGTGGCTGCCTTTATCTATGAGTGTCTCCTCACTATCTATAATAATCATTAATATAGCCTTTGGAATTTCCTGATATATCTTTATCACCAGGACAGCCAAGGAATAAGTGGTAGCAGGAGAAATGAGCAGAAAAGGAACATGAACGTTAGTTAAAGGTTGTATTGGAACATCACAAACACTCTGGGGAGGGAGTTTGTAATAGTCTAAACTCTGTAGTTGAAAAATTTTGATGGTTGCTGTGCTGCCAAGGCTGCATAACATGCCCTCCATTTGGGCATCTGTGGTGTCTGTTTCTCTTGGGCCACAAGCACCTGATGTTGCAGGGCCCTCAAGGGGCCCCCAAGCCCATTTCCCTGGTTCTTTCCTTGTCTTCATTCAGAACCCTAACGTCCCATTCGACCACATTTTATGCATGGTGTGGGGGGGGGGTCTCTCTCAACTACATTCTGGAGCTTTTCCCTTTACCGGGTCCTCCTTTAGTCTATATTTGCACTCCCTTATATAATGTCCTGGTTTGCTGCACCTGAAACAACTTCCACCAACTTTCCTTGGAGTAGCCAGGAAGGAAGACATGAGCTCTGCCTGATAGATTTGAGAGCCCACCTTATCACATCTTTGAATCATCTCCTTCAAGGAGGTATCTTTTCAGAGCCCTATCATAGCCCTTCCACAATCAGCATTAGCATTCTGTTTCATCAGGATTTTTAACATTCAGTGCCTCCCACATCCCCCATGGCTCGAGCTACAGCCTCTTGCACCTGGGCAACAAAGTCAGTAAAGGGCTCATTTGTTTTTTGTCTTATTTGCGTAAAGCTTTTCTTGTCCTCTTTGGCCACAGGTATTTTGGTCCAGGCATGGCGAGAGCAATTAGAGATATTTAAATATGCCTGCTTTTTACAGCCCAATTGTTGGGCTGTATCTGCAGAAGGACCAGTGCCTGAAAGCTGCTGAAACACCAGTTGCATATATGCACCAGGTCTCACTGAGGTGGCACTGCTCGGCGCATTCCACCATCCAGAAAACAACCTGTCCTGGGGTCAGTATTGCTCTGGTTAATGCCTTCCAATTATTGGGACACAGAATGGACTTCAAAATATATTCTAATTGGTGTAGCACAAAGGGAACAGTAGGGCCATATTCAGAGATGGCATCTTTCAACTGTTGAAGAACCTTAAAATAGAGAGTTTCATGCCATCTTCTCACTTGTCCAGGAGTGAAATGGTAGGGTTCTTCAATGACCGGGAAGAATTCCTAACCGTCTATCATTTCCTCTTTTTCTTGTACCCTCTCTAGTATTTGTTCTAATGCAGAGCATGAGTGCGGGATACCTGGAGGAGCTCCAGTATCAATTTTTTTCTAATTTTGAGCCATAGTTCCCTTTTTTATGTACCTTGGCCAACACCCTTCCTCTATTTTACAACCTCTTTCCTCAGGCATGCTCTCTGGTGCGCTTGGTACTACTTTCTCTTCTACTGTGAATGTGCTTTCATGACCACATTTTTTTCTTCCTTTTTGTTGATTCTCCTGAATTTTGCCTAATTCTGTAGTTCTAGTGTCTCTGTCTTGCCCAGTATCCTGTATAGCTAAGTTTCAGAAGGCGGGATACAAGGGCATAAAGGCAGGCATGGGTGGCCAAAGCCACTTCCCCTCTCTCTGGGGATGGATCCCGGCTTGGGCTACCTTTGCTAGGAAGGGATGGACCTGTTTGGATACAAACTTCCCTTCTCTCCTCTCCAAAGTCATCTTTCACTAGGTGGTAGGTTGTAAAATTGCTGCCCCGGACTTCTCCAGGACAGGTCCAGTAAGCCTCTCTCTCCCCTTGTCTCTCTTTGCCTATGTATTGTCCCATTTTTACTCACT
This sequence comes from Pseudocheirus occidentalis, assembly GCA_028646575.1. Lineage (NCBI taxonomy): Eukaryota > Metazoa > Chordata > Mammalia > Diprotodontia > Pseudocheiridae > Pseudocheirus > Pseudocheirus occidentalis. The sequence continues at coordinate 8,710 of JAQQSW010006230.1, read as the reverse complement.
GTTCTCCGAGCTCTGCCAGTCCCAGATTCCACACAGCACCACTCAGGAATCCACTCCTGGAGCCTCTGAAAACAGAGGTGTTCATACCCCGTTTTTTGAGGGTGGCACTCTGGCATGATTCTTGGATCTGTTTATCAGCCTCACTTTTGGGCACCAGTTGCAACAGCTACACAGTTCAGTATCTTAAGGGCCAGTCTTAGGCTGTATTCTCAGGAGGGACTGAAGAGACCAGAGACAAGAGAAGCTTGCAACAGCTGCAGTTTATTGCATAATGGCATTCTTCTTTTATACTCTAAGGGCAGCATGATTCAAGCACAATCTCCAAGTGCACAGGGGTTATGGACCAATGGAGGAGGGCTGAACCAGTCATATCAGCTGCTGCTCATGAAGTTAGTGGTGTCGTGGTAGACTTCCTTGTGAGCCAGCAACTAGGCTGTGACCCTCAGCACTTTCTCATCTCTCATGGGCACAGGGAGACCCCAAAACCAAGAGGCCCTGAGGCAATCCCTGATTTCATGTGGACAAAGGTGCTTTTGACTCACATTGTCCTCTGCACTTTTCCATTTGTCCAGTTCTGTTTTTAAGGCATTCTTCTCATTGGCTTTTTGAACTTCTTTTACCATTTGACCTAGTCTTTTTTTTAAGTACTATTTTCAACAGTATTTTTTATGCTTCCTTTACCAAGCTGTTGGTTTGTTTTGTTTATCATGATTTTTCTTGCATCAATCTCATTTCTCTTCCCAATTTTTCCTAACCTCTCTTACTTGATTTTCAAAATCTTTTTGAGCTCTTCTATGACCTATAACCAAATTCTTATTTTTCTTGGAAGTTTTGTATGTAGAAGCTTTGACTTTGTTGTCTTCTGAGCATATGCCTTGATCTTCCTTGTCAGCATAGTAACTTTCTGTAATCAGAAGTTTTTTTTTTCTGTTGTTTGCTCATTTTCTTAACATATCACTTGATTTTTAACTCTTTGTTAAAGTAGGGCTCTGCTCCTCTCTCACCCTCTTGCAGTATAAATTTTCTGCCAGCCTTACATGTCTTGGCTTTAAATTTATTTCACTCTATATTTTTGTGTGTTCTGCTGTCCTAGAATTTCTTTAGAGTCACTTTTAAAGGTATTTGGATGTGTTTGGGGGAGAGTTCAGGAAGTCTTTTCCTCTATTCTGCCATCTTGGCTCTGCCTCCATATTTTTCTTTATACCATTATAACTTGACTACTCAACAGACTACTTAAAACTTTGTCAGTTTTTGGTGATCCCCTTTTCTCCCACTCATTCAGTTGTACAAACATTAACTAAACACCTTTCATGTGCCCAGATTCATACTGTTTAGTGATGGAGAAATAAAACGACTGCAAATATTGATGGATAGAAGGTAAGGTCCAGTAATAAATAACTATAATATAAAAAGCCTGAAAATGCATGAGATGGGCAAATAGAGTGTTATAAAATTCAAAAGAGGGAGAGGGAAGATTACAGCTGCTTTAGGCAATCAGGATTTTTTAAAGCTCATTTTCAAGTTTGGCTGAGAAAGAAGCATTGGATCCAAATGTTGGTGGAAATGGAAAGGGTTCTTAACATCAAATAGAATATAGAGTATAGCACAAGAGACTGTTAGCACTATAAGGAAACTTAGAGTATAAAATTATGAAGCAGAGAACATTGTATAAGAGAGCCATAGGAGATGGTAGAAAATAAAATGCTAGATAAAAATAAATCTAGAAATTACCTTGGAAATATTGACTTTATATTTTCCCTTATAGATGAAAGAACTGAGGTCTAGAGTGGGAATCTAACTTATTTCATTTCTACTTAGAGACGTAAAGCTGAGACTAGAACCAAATTCTCCTGAGTTTACATTATAAACCCAGTTTACTCTTGCTTCTGTAGAATCTATTAAATAGACAATTATACCCTCTGCATGCAAGGTTGAAGACTGATACCAATGATCAGATACTGTTTTCCTCTCACACGACAGATATGTTCATTGCTTCAGTAAAATACTCTGAAAAGGAATCTCTAGTGAAATACGAGTCTGTTGTCAATAGGATTCTTCTCTCAAGGTTTCCATTGAAGAACTGCTGAAAGGGGAACTCAGTTGAATTGATTGATGTGTTCAAGTGACGGCCTTGGGACTGGATGAGCAAATATGAGCAGGCAAGTAATAAACAAACCCAACTCAGCATTTAGGAAGTACACTGTGTGCTAAATTCTCCTGAACAATTTGGGCCTGTATCAGCTCAAAACATTATGGTATGGTTCACTGAAGCAAGGAAAATGACAGAAGTGCTGTGTTTGAATTTAAGAGAAACAGACCAAAGACTGTACTCATTTCAGTGTAACTGCACCCATTTAACAATGTGAAGGGTATATCTAACCACGCAGAGGAAAAGTAGAGAATTGAAGTAATTATCCAAATAATACTAGACTAGAAAAGTGACATAATATATTCAAGAGAGAGAGAGAAAGAGACAGAGAGAGAGAGAGAGAGAGAGAGAGAGAGAGAGAGGGCACATTATATTTCCCCTTCACTCTAGATTTGCATAATTTTACCAATTTTGTCTTCTTCTTCACATATGTGGATACAGCTTTGCCAGTCCAAGTCATAGAATCAGAGTCCAAAAGCACCTTAGAATATAGAGCGTTAGTGTGAAGAATACTAAATTTTAGAGATAAAAGGATGTTTCAAACCTAGAAAGTTGTAGCAGGTTTCTTAGAATTCATCATGTTATAGTATTGCAAGAGACATTTCCAGATTTTCTCATTCAATTAATTATTATTATTTTAAATAGGGAAAAAACTACTCTCTCTCTCTCTCTCTCTCTCTCTCTCTCTCTTTCTCTCTCTCTCTGTCTGTCTGTCTCTCTCTCTCTTTCAGAATTGAGAAATTTGCTAGTTCACAGACACATAGGATTAGAATCCATGACTTCTGGCTCTAAGTTAGGTGCTCTTTTCATTGAATCACATTAAATAACGTAACAAATACCCATTGTGTGTCTATTTTATATTAAAATGTAATATTAGACTTAAGTTTTAATATATTAATCTGCCTTCATGTGTACAAAATAAGACACATATACTTATTACACTCCATGAATCCCAATAGACTGTGATATTCAGAATCACACTGTACTTTATTTTAACAAATTTGAAAACCTCATTAAAACTCCCAACACTCATGAGAGATGAGTAAAAGGGACCATTAACCCTAAATTGTAGTCAAGGAAATTGAGACCAGAGAGGTTAAGTGATTTTTCACAGGTTACATAGAAAATAAAATTGCAAGGGAATAGCTAGTAATGGTATCTCCTGACTCTGCATTTGTATTCTATGCAATATATACTTTTACATTAACATTCCCTGTTTTTATTACTTTTTAACCAAATCTATGATTTTATCATTTTATGGAGATCCAAATCAAGAACTTTCTCTACTAATGTAGATCAAAATTTTCTTTGCAAAATTTTGTTTTATACCAATAGTCCTCAACCTTTTAAAAATTATGTATGCCTATCAGTAAAAACTTTTGGAGCAAACATGCAAAATTTGTGTATATACACATGTATACATGTATATATTTACTCATATATGCATACATACACATGTGTATATGTATATATGTAAGAATACATGGATAAATATATGTGAATGTATGCATAGATCTGCATGTATAGATGCATATGTAAGTATATATGTACTTGTGCATCTATATGTACATATATACTTAAATGTATAGATGTTTATATATACACATATATCTTATACTGATGTTATATGCATCACGAATATAAAAAGTACATATTTTAAAATGATATGGCAAAGATGATATAATATTTGCTCCTAGTGTCTGAAGAGCCAATGGAGTTTAATGAATAGTGAAGTGACCTGACAGGACATATATTTTAGGAAATTCAGGTTGACCCCAATGAAAAGGATGGATGACAGAGGGGAGAGATAAAAGGAAGGAAGGCTAATTGGGAGGTCATTGCAATGGCAATTTGTGTGAATGGCGATTGTCTCATCTGTGATTGTCGCTCTGTAATAGAGGAATAAGAATAGATAGGAGAGACATTGTCAAGGCATGGGAGACATGATTCTATAAATGTGAGGATGAACAATGCAATAAAAGTTTGGAAGCGTGTTGGTTTTGAAAGAAAGATAACACGGGAAAATCTGTGATGGCGATCATTATCTATTCCTTCTTATCCTGTGAGACTCACTCTTCTCATCAAAAGCAAAAAGGGCAGGGACATGGGGACATTACCCACTACTCAGAGTGAAGAGCCCAAATCATGATGAGAGTTGATCTGAGGGAGAGAGCATGAGGATGCCAAGGAGGGGGCAAAATTTTGCATTGGCAGCTCTTGTGGGTTGTGTTTAGTTTATAACTACCCTATGAAGTAATACTTGGCACTAGTCATGACAAGCCAACAAAATGAAGGAGAGAAGTGGGAGAGAGCTGGGATAATGAGTAAAAGAGAAATATCTTGAAGATAAGTTCAGGATATACATCTGTGAGGAAGATGAGATGCAATTAGTCTTTTTGTCTTCTGATTGGTTGCTAATATATCTTTTGGGAAAGTGTTGCAACCTCCACTTTGGAGAATATAGTTCTCAAACAGTTGCCTGGATCACTGAGACATTAAATGACTTGCCCTGAGTCACAAAGCCAGTAATTTTCTGAGGTAGGACTTGAACTCAGGTCTTTTTGACTCTGAGATCATTTAAAGTAAGTAGTTCATTGATGCCATGCCATACCATCTCAGGCATTCACTAGAAACAATCCCTCTATGGCACACATATTTACTAGAAACTATAATTAATTAAGTAGGAAATAATTTCCCCTTTTCCCTCCTTCATTTTTCTCTAGTTCCTTCTTCTCCTTCTTTTCCACTTTCTTTCTTCACTTCCTTAATCCTCCATTTCATTCTTCTCTTTCTTTTTCATTTCCTCCTTTCTGTTTCCTTTATTTTCCTTCTTTGGATCCTTTGCACTATAATTTTACATTATTGGTTTTATGTGGTTTCCTTTCATCAAGCTTGTCCTCCTGCAATCACTTGTGCATCACTTTCAAAAATAAAAATTGTCTTTTTACTCAAAAACATTTGATACTGAAAAGCAGCATTGAATAGTGAATAAACAGTAAGCTTTAGATGCAAAGAAACTTTTGTTCAAGGCCTGCCTCTGACGTGTACTAAATGTGTGACCCTGGGCAACTCCTGAAGGCTGTAAGTTGCAGAAATGGTTCTAACCTATTTTGGCAGAACGCATTTACTCATTGGAATTCTCTTAACCAGTGAAACCACAGGTCTATTTTTTTTATAAGATTTCAAATTCTTCATTTTATTGCCTACTAGTGATTCCTGTATGTAGACCAGCTATATTATTGGGCCTGAACAATCTTATTGCTCAGATATGCCCTTATCACCCTATCTTTCTCCTCAATAAACGTTTTCTCACAAAAGAAAAACAAAGAAATCCTGTAATCATAAATTTAGAAGAAATCTTGGGGAAACAGAAGGTGAAGGGGTCACTGAGATGTCAATAGACCAGATAATTAGTAAAGTCTCTTCCAGCACTAGTAGTCTATATCCTGTGTTCTAATATTTAGTGTTCTAACATCCATTCCTGCTCCTGCACTCCGTGTTCCAAGGTGCCTTCTAGAAGTAACATTCTATAGCTATAGTCTACTGAGTAATTTTGCTAGCTGATTTTGACCCTAGGGAAAATGTAATCAAATATTTACATCAAAATGTAAATCAAATCCTTCATCCCAGTAGGGACGTAGAGGACTATGGGCGCAGAATATATCATATGCTGACAGATACAACATTTACCTTCTTTTAATTGTTACAAGAGAGAGTTCAAAGTGGCAAAGGTGCTTCATCAGTATACATCTACACTTATCTTATCAATGATTATTTTCAAAAGGAAAATCATGTTCGAATATTCCATTAATCTAGAACTATAAACCTATAATCTATAATCTAGTGACAAGTCACCCCACTCACTCACCCTACCCCAAACACATAGACATACACACATGCATACACTATACTCATAGCTTCTATCAATAATCCTAGGGAAAAAATAAGCACCATGAAGCTGAAAAAGGTTTTAGAAGTTAAGCTAGCTTGCTATAGCCTAGGTGCTGCTGACATTACCAGACAGAATTAATTTAATTCCACTCAGTTATGCTTTTAAATTTGATCTGAGAAATGTGTCATAAAATGCTATTGAGCAGTATAGTTGTGAATGCCTGAGCAGGCTGGATGACTGCCTAGGTGCTGAAAGGCATGAGGACAGAGCATTGTGTAGATGCTGCTTATTTGGATTTGGGGAAAAAGTACCCATGATGATTTAGGGTCACAGAATTTTGTATATATGTTATTGGTGTTTATGATGGTCTTGGGAAGGAGGTGCTCTCATAGTCATCATTTTACAGTTGAGGAAACTGAATAAGAGAGAGAGAGTGCCTGTGGTCACCCCACTGGTACATGTCTGAGTTATTTATAAGAATTCACCCAGATGTAGGGCAGAAATAGCTAGGCTTGAGAGAAAATAGAATATGGAGTGAAATACAGGGTCAAAAAGTATTAATTATGATAAAAACAATTATGATAAAATTATTATATTCAAAATATAATGCAATTGTATAATACTAGGTAGCTAGGTGGTGCAATGGTGAGCTTAGAATCAGGAAAATGTGAGGTCAAATCCAGACTCAGACATGTACCAGTAGGGTGACCACAGGCACTCTCTCTCTCTCTGATTCAGTTTCCTCAACTTTAAAATGACAACTATGAGAGCATCCCCTTCCCAAGACCATCATAAACACCAAACAAGTGATGTATAAAGTGCTTAGTACAATGGTTAGCATGTAGTAGATTTTTAACAAAAGCTTGTTCATCTTCCCTACCCCTTCCCCAATGGAAACAAAATAAAGTACTTAAAACTGTAGAACGCTTTAAAGAAATATAATTTAATATGCGTGCATATTTTCCCCAGTAACCACAAGAAGTAATCATTTGCCTTAGCTTGGCCTTGGATTCCCCATCTATAAAATAAGGAGATCGGATTTGTGGATTTCTGGAGTGGAAATTCTGTTTTCTAACATTCTATTTGCGGTGGCCCATAAAGTTACAGATTTCTAGGACTAGTCTAAACCTTAGGGATCCTCTGCTTTGATTCTTCAGTTTTACTGATAGAAAATACAGGACACAATGAAGGAAACTTAGTTGTCCAATGTTACCCAAAACATAATGATTGCTTTCTGTTTTCTCAGCAATTTTTGTTAAATGATGTGCTCTTGTTTCAAAAGCTTGGGTTTTTGGATTTATCAAGTACTAGATCACTATGGTCCTTTCCTTCTGTGTATTGTGTTCTTAATCTACTCCACTGAACTGCCACTCTATTTCTTAGCCAGTACCAGACTGTTTTGTTGATTCCCACTTTGTAAAACAGTTTGAGATCTGTTACTGCTAGGCTACTTCCTTCACACTTTTTTTTTCGTTGATTCTCTTGATACTGTATTCTTGACCTTTTGTTCCTTTGTTTTCTCAGATTTTTAACAAGAAGGGGTATTGTGTTTTGTTAAAAGCTTTTTCTACATCTATTGAGATTATCATCTGCTTTTTGTTGGTTTTGTTATCAATATGGTTAATTATACTGATAGCTTTCCTAACATTAAACTAACCCCAGATTTCTGGTATAAACCCCACGTAGTCATATTGCTGTAATCTCCTTGGTAGTATTTTATTTAATTGTTTCCCCTTCGATATTCATTAGGGAAATTGATATGTAGTTTTCTTTTTCTTTTTTTATTCTTCTTGATTTAGGTATCAGCACTATATTTGCATGGAAAAAGGAGTGATAACTCCTTCTTTGTCTATTTTTCCCAATAGCATTGGAATTAATTGTTCTTTAAATGTTTAGTGGTTGAATGAATGTCTAAAAAACAAGCAAAGAAAATTATACTGGTAATTTGACTATCCAAATTCTCCCCAGGATTTGGCATTTATGATATCAAGAAAGAAAGAAAAAAAAATTCCTTATAGGCTTGGGTTAAAACACAGGCCAGTTTAATTGAACAGTCTCAAAGATGTGCTAACTCTGAAATTTCTGAAATGACACTCTTTTCCTTTTCAACTGAATCACACACTAATAATCCATGATGTGGATGGTATTATTGAAACCATTAATATGAAAGACTTGGGTACTTTTCACCCCTCCAATACATTATTTATACTGCCCACATAATATCTTTCTTTTGCATAGAACTGATCACATCATTGCTTTCTTCAAATATTTTCAGTGGTTCCTATTGCTCCCAGGTTAAAAAACAACAACAACAAACTCATTTTGTATTCCTTAGTTTTTCAAAATATATTACAATCTCTCTGGTCATTTTTTTTGTGAATTCAGGAAATAAATAATACAGGAATATTCTGAAATCACAAAAATGGTCTCTCTCCTTGACACTTGAGAATGTGTTTTTTGCTATTCTTTATATTTTTTTCAAATTAATCACTATATATCTAACAGTTGGAAGAATAAATATTTTTCTAGTGGCGATCTATGAATGTTTTAATTCAACCTTTTATCATTATGGCCAGATATTCAGAACAGTTTTCTTATATTACTCCATTATATTCAAGGTGTTTTGTAAATCATATTCAACCATAGGACTGATGATCCTTAATTCCCTA
>JAQQSW010006229.1:0-13998 GCA_028646575.1 Pseudocheirus occidentalis | reverse complement strand
GAATCTGAACTGATATGCCACTAAGGCACGTAGCTACTCCTTTATTCACCCCACCCAATTTTTTTATACATTGCTAAAAATGATTATACACCAGCAGTAAAACAATATGAAAAAGTGCATACTTCCCAAGTGAAGGTTATCCAAACACAGAAATAGGAAGAGCCCGACCCTTTATTAACTGGGGGTAAGGTTATGTTTGTATTTTTCCAGAAGCCACAGAACAACTAGTGTGGGTGCCCCAAAGAAATGTCAGGGTGTGTACTCCAATCTCACCCAGGAGATGAAAGAGCTCCAGCAGCAGAAGAAGAAATCACAGAGATGGAACAAGGGAATAAAGAAGAGGTCTCCAAATGTAGCCACTACACAAAAAGCTGTGCTGACATGCAGACAGAACATTTACTATATCAAGCAAAAGAACTGAAACTTGTTACCCAAGGATTTCTGTTTTGTGCTATGATCACTCTAATTTCAATACAAACTGAACTGGTTACATCCTGATTTAAGTCCTGAGACACATACCTCTATCACATAAATTGTTTCATATATAACCTATAACTACATATATTTAACTCCCTCGAGCCTTCCCTACTTCTACTAATGTAAACCATTTACAGATTATTTAAGTCAATACTGCATTTTATTGGAATATTACCTGAATTACTAATACTCTTACTCAAGATATATCTAGTAGAGGTTCGGTAGTAGTAACTGTTAACCTTCAATTGCTTTTTCCAACTAATTTAACTCATGTTTGGTATCAAACATCAGGGGAATATGGATTACATATGATTTTTGTCTTCTTAAATAGAAGGGGGGGATAGGTTTGTCAGACTGTGTGTTACTAGACTCACTGCCCAAATATTATTGGTAATTTCAACCACTGTGTCTGCAATACCTCTACAAAAAGTAATCCAAACCACACAATATGTTAATGAATTATCAAAAAAATATTTCTGTAGAGTTTAAGACACAACAGAATGTAGATAAGGATGTTTTATATAAGACCAATGCTTTAGAACCTTTAGTATTGTATTTAGGTGATGAGTTAAAATAATTAAAAACTCAATTGTTTCATAGATATAATTATAAATCTATCTATCTATCTACTATCTATCTATCTATCTACATCCTATACTATCTATTAGCTCTTATTCTAATGCTTTTTGGGGGACAAAATACATGCCAAATTTCTTGGTGCTTGGCATTATTCAAATATTATGGAACAAAATTGAACATAGCCACAATGCGGGAATATTATGTCTATGTTATAATACTTTGTATCTATGCTTATTTTACTATTAATCCTTTGTGCTTGCTTCCTATGCACATTGTCTCTTGTGTCCAGAAGGCTCAGCATCCTTGTTTGCTGAAACTCATGGTGTTAACCTACTTGAGAAGAAAGATGAAATGTTTAGGGCCAACTCCAGTTAGGCAGGTAGAAGCAGCCAGCTACTTGCAGCTGCTCCCAGGCCAATGTTATACTTACTCGCCACTCTCTGTGACATGCAGGAAAGAGAGCACACTGAATTCTTACACTGATCATAGGGACACAAAGGGAACTAAATACAAGTGAGTTCACAGGCCATCCCATGGGAAACAGGAATGCTAGATAAAAATATGGACATGATAGCTTCCAAAGATTGCCGGACAGCATGGAACTAAACAAAGCAGTAATGGAAACCATAGTGACCACTAGTTACCTTCTGTGCTCCAGAAACATGGTGCATGGATGATGGCTGCACCTTACTCCTGAAGTATATTCTTCTCTCTGTTCTTCATGTACGCAGTCCCTGTGTCATATTTGTGTGACTAATATTGTTAATAATTTTGTATGTGAGTATGCTGGCATACTCTCTGCCTCCTGCTTTGATGAGCATGTTGGTCCACTGATATCTTTTATAATTGCACATTCAAAGTGCTGAACACACTCATGTTCATATTCACTTTTTTATTTTCATTTTTATAACTCTCATGAAGATACACCTGCAAGATGTGCAAGTAGAGGAAGCACAAGCAGATCATAGCATTCTTTTGGGGGCACAAAAGAGATCAAAACATGGAACCAGAAGTTAGCAAAGGCAAAACCCCAGCATCAAAAGCTTCCAAGAAAAATTATGAACTTGTTACAAGCCATGGAGGAGTTCAAGAAGGACTTTGAAAACCAGGTCTGATCAGTGGATGAAAAATTGCAAGACAAATTAGAAGGATGAGAGAAAATCAAGAAAAGGGAGTCAACAGTCTGCTAAAGGAGATCCCAAAAATACCGAAAGAAATAACACCTTAATAAATAGACTAACTCAAATGGCAAAAGAGGCCAAAAAAGGCAATGAGGAGAAGAATGCATTAAAAAGTCAAATTGCCTAGATGGAAAAATAATTTCAAAAATTCATTGAAGAGAATAATTCCTTTGAATTTAGATTAGAGCAAATGGAAGCTAATTACTTTATGAGAAATCAAGATACTATAAAACAAATCCAAAAAAATGAAAAAAAAGGCAGTGGGAAATATTGGAAAAACCATCAAACTAGAAAGTAAAACCAGGAAAGATAATTTAAAAAATTACTTAACTACCTGAAAGCCATGATAAAAAAGAGCCTAGAAATCATCCTTCAATAAATTCTCAAGGAAAATGCCCAGATATTCTAGAACCAGAAGGCAAAAGAAAAATTTTAAAAATTCACTGATCACCTCTTGAAAACAATCCTGAAAACAAAACTCCTAGGATTATCATAACAAAAATCCTGAGTTCCCAGGTAAAGAAGAAAAATTTTTCAAGTTTTCAGGAAGGAACAATTTCAGTATTGTGGAAACACAATCAGGATAACACAAGATCTAGCAGCTTCTACATTATTGGATTGAAGGGCGTGGAATATGAGATTCTGGAGTTCAAAGGAGATAGGATTAAAACCAAGAATCACCCACCCAGCAAAACTGAGTATAATGCTTTGGGGATAAATGTGGTCATTCAGTGAAATAAGGGACTTTCAAGTATTCTTGATAAAAAAAGAGAGGAATATAAAATTTGTGTTTCAAATACAAGAAGCATGAGAAGGTAAACAGGAAAAAGAAATCATAAGGAACTTATTAAAGTTGAATTATTAACATTCCTACATGGAAAAATGGTCATTGAAACCATCAACCAGGGCTAGGGAAGTTGAGGAAAGCTTTTAGAGGAAAATGACCTTAAGACAGATCTTTAAAAAAGGTGGGGGGAGAACTGATTTAGTAGAAAAGATCTTGAAGTAGATTCCAAGCATGTTAAAGTGAGGAAAGGCATTGAAATAATTTCAAGTAATGATAATAAAATAATCTCGGAGTTAAACAAAAAACCTCAAACAAACAAAATGGGAAACGGTCCTTAGTGAACCTGGGAGATAGTGAGCATGATTCTGGGCCTTACTTGGAAAATGGGCAAGGGAATAGAATGTCTGTAATACTAGTTAGGCAAAATGGGGGTCCAAGTGTCTTTGAGAGCTGTGGATGGGAAAGTGTAGGAAGCTGGACATTGAGGGAGTTATCAGAGGCATAAACCTTGGGGAACTGGTGGGAAATAAAATCCATTAGCCAGTCAGATCCTTTGTCTCTTCTGATAAGAAAATGTGTTCTGATAACAGAATGTGACATAACAGAGAAATTTTTCTCACAGGACAGGGGCCTACTGAGAAATTAGGAGGCTTCTGAAGTCTTGATCTTAGGGCTAGGGTCCAAGAACGCCACCAGAAGTACCACCTTCTCAACAAGATACATTTTCTAATTGGTACAGATGCTTAGTGTGTATTGATAAGCAAATGTGTATGTGTGTGTATATATATGTGAATACATGAAAACATATATACATAAACATCTGCATGCATCCATGTCCATGGATGTACAGATATGTCCAGAAATATTATTGTTGTTAAAGTTAATATTATATAGGAATTAATAGATATTTCTAATATTGGATGCAAAGTATTAAACAAGAACAGAATATCTTAGGCAAGGCAGATTTCTAAAGTAGGAATTCTCAAGGAAACGGCTTTTTGTGTTATAATCCATTACTTTTCAAACATCAGTTCAATATTTATACTACCAGTATGCCCTAAATGAGAAAAAAAAGAAAACAAATGTTACTTTGAATTTAATACCATTTAAATGGATTTTCATTTTGTTAATATAAATATGTGCATTCATTTAAAAATAATAATGTAGGGGCGCTAGGCTGCGCAGTGAATAGAGCACCGACCCTTAAGTCAGGAGGACATGAGTTCAAATCTGGCCTCAGACACTTGACACAAAAACTAGCCATGTGACTTTGGGCAAGTCACTTAACCTCAATTGCCCTCCAAAAAGAAAAAAAAATAATAATAATGTGTATATATATATGAAAGGATATGTTATCTCAAGTTTTATCTCTGCTTCATTGTTAGGGTAAGTTTAATTTGATACATTTTAAATATTTTACAGATCAAAATGGTTATGCGTAACGTGCAATATGATTTTCAATATGCCAAAAAAAAAAAACCCTAACAAACAAATTAAAAAACTCTCTTATTCTGCTCCAGGGTCAACATTTCAGACCCTGAGAATATTGCCTCTCTCTGATTTGTGGATGGAGATGAATTGGAGGGTCGGTGAATTCCCTATATGTCCAAATGTCCTGCCTAGGGTTACACGGGACATATCTGAGGCCAGAATTGAACTCAGCACTTCCTGAATCCACACCTCAGCTATCTCCACTGAGATGCCGAGCTTCTCAATAAACAATGATGATTAATAGTAATGACAGCAGAATATCAATTATTAACTATGATACAGAACAAAACATACCTATCAATCTGATAATATTTTCACTCCAGACTATGAGAGAATACACAAGAAGGAGATAGGGTGGGAAAGTAAATTAATTAAGAAAATACTTATTAACTACCTAAACTCTTCAAGTATTTATCTGATGTAATCAGTGATATAAAGGTAAAATAACAGCAAGAGATGAGCAGAGCAGTATGAGGAAGACACATATACACACACACACATAAACACAACTAAATATGTTAAGGTGGTCTTTTTTTCATTTCTTTTCAGTATTGAAAGTACATGAAATAATTCCAACTTTGTGTAAGGTTTGTAGAAGTAAGGACTTTCCTCTCATTTTTACACTGCAATTTGTACCTTGGATTCAGGTCTTGGAAATCATAGTTTAGTACTCCACAAAGATGACTTTTTTCTATCATACACCTTTATTTTGTAACAATTCCCATTAAAATGGGCAAATTTCAAAAATTTAGTAAAAGCTTTCTTGTGAGTTTCTCTATTGTGAGATATCCAAGAAAGTGGGTACTAGCATTGTAATTGGCTGACATGAAAATTTCAGTAAGTTTACAGGCTGTTTTATTTAATTCAAAAGTTAATTTTATTTTGGCATAATTATAGGAAGTTTGATAAGTTCTTTGAATTTCATCATTTGATTTTATTTCTTTAAATTAGTCATCACTTCTCTTGTTAAATTATGATCACGCAAAAAGGCTGGGATTAGCCTTGGTGTTTCATTATTCCTTCTTTCTGGAAATCTCCTACACATGTATTCTTATGATTCTTTCTTCAGTGCCATTTTAGGTGTGTGGTGTTGATTGGATGCAGAGTTTATACACCATATTCTACCAATTCATCCTTTCACAAAGTCTTTTCCCTTCTTTCTATTTTAGAAAATGTTATGATGAGCTCCTCTACTGCCTCCCTCACTTTCCACATAACTATCCATATTATCAGAGCAATCTATCATGAATTTTGGGGATTCCCTAGGTTTGAATGAGATATAACTTATTTAAACATAAAGGGTGGTACCCTAGGCAAGTCAAGGGAGTATGGAATAGTTTACGTCAGATCTATGGTTAAAGGGAAAAAAATAGGACCAACCAAGATATGGAGAGTTTTACAAGATGTAAAACAAATAATTTTGATCATACAAAATTTAAAAAAAAAGTTTTTTTACAGAAAGAGGAACCCCAAATTTAAAGGACAGCACAAAAACTGGGCAACATCTTTGCAACAATTATCTGAGAAATGAATAATTGCTCAAAAATATAAGGAATAGAGTCAAATCAATAAGAATACAAATAATTCCCCAACTGATGCATTGTCAAAGTATATGAACAGCAGTTTTTGGTGAGGACATCAAAGGTATCTATAGTCATATAAAATGTTCTAAGTTACTATTGATTAGAGAAATGCTAATGAAAATGTTTTTGGGATGCCATCTAATATTGACAAATTGACTAAAATGAAAAAAGAAAGTAAAAATGACAAATGTTGAGGGGTATGGGAAAGCTATGCTACCAATGCACTGTAATCCAATCATTATAGAAAGCAATTTGGTGCAGTGTCCAAAGGGATACAAAACTAAACATACTCTTTGATACAGAAACTTGATAGAGCATACTCTTTGATAGAGACAGACTATTGCTAGGTCTGTCTGCCTTTTTAAAAAAAGGAAAAGGCCTGAGTTGTAAAAAAAAAATAGCAACTCTTTTTGGTGGTAGCTAGGAATTGGAAATTGAGGGGATGCTCATGAATTGGGTAATAGCTGAACAAGCTGTAGTGTGTGATGGAATATTAATGTGCTTTAAGGAATGACAAGTAGACTATCCAAAAAAACTGGAACAATTTACATGAACAGATGTAAAGAGCAGTGAGCAGTACAAAGAGAACATTGTACACTATAACAACAACTCTGCATGATGAAGAGATGTGAATTACTTAGCTACTCTTAGCATTAAAATGATGAAAGTCTCAAACAACTCATGATGAGATATGTTATCTTCACCCAGAGAAAGAACTGATACAATCTGAGTAATCTAAATATAGGCTGAAGCATACTGTTTTCTCTCACTTTTTCTTTCTTTATTTCCTTCCTCACCCCTCCCCTCTTTTCTCTCTCTATCTCTGTCTTTGTCTCTATCACTGTCTCCGTCTCACTCTCATTCTCTCTCTCTTATTTGAATCTTCTTATACAAAATGACTATTATGAGAATGTTTTAAATAATAAGGGGATGAAGGGATGGGATGGAATGATAAAATTTGGAACTTAAAAAAAAGTTACAATTATTTTTTCATGTAATAGAGCAAAAATAATATATTAAAAATAAGAAAGACATTACGTTACATCTGCAACTCCGTTTACTATGGACATATTGTATACATGCATTATTGTTTGCTTATGATATCCTCTTTTAAGATCTGAGCTCCTCTGTGTTGCCCCAGTATTAAGTAACATGCCTGGAATATTGTAAGTGGTTATTAATGTTTCTTGCCTAGATGGCTTACTGGGAATGTCTCCTACATCACAAACTTGCTTATTGTATTACCGGAGAGTGAAAGGGGGAAGCGATTTCTCAAATCATAGAAGTGATTTAACAGCAGTGTTATTATCAGTCTTAATCACCTAGGAAATCAAGTATCAAAGACATATCATGTAGAAAGAAAGTTTAGCTGTTGGAATGCCATAATGAATTCAAGAGAATAGGAGCAGAAGCTCCAGAGTAGAGATCCTTGACCTTGGGTTAACTGAGCTCAGATCACTAAGCAGAGTCATTCTATGCATCACCTGGCTCTGCCATGGGCTATAGTGGAGGAGAAATTCTGGATCTTGAAATCAACTTTTTGCAATATCTTAACAAACTTGTGCAAGGTTAAGTCAAGAAGTATTTGTTAGATTCTCTCAATTAGCATTTATTAATGTGATGCTGCCCCAGCCTTACCCTCAAAACCTCTGAGAGTAAATTATTGCATTACATGATAATTTGTATCCAATTATATATATATGCACATATATATGTACATATAGACATATATTTAATTTCATGGAAAATATATGTTAATGTTGGTTAAGGTGGGAAATAATTCTAATTGCAAGACTAATCTCTAGAAAATCTCATTCTCTGAAAGTGACATAGCAGAGGCATATTTTTAAAAAAAAATTACTTCTTTAGAGACAATACATGTAGGGCCAGTAGAGAGTCTCTAGGGCCTGGGACCCAAAGGAGTTGGAGACAAATGTAAGATCTTCAGCCAAGTACCATACTTGGCTTTCAGATAGAGTAAGAGGCATGTCTCTGACTCTGCACTTTGCTGTAAAATGGAGACCACCTCATCTTCCTTGTGTAGTTAGTGAAAGAGACTTTGATTTTCTGCTAATAATGTCCATCAGTGGGTTAATTCTAAGCTTGATAATTAGGAAGGAATCAGGGAGGGATCTAATCAAGAAATTACTATGTCAACAGATATACCTTCTATACTATAAACTGAGGAAATGAACCATTCAGGACCTCTACATCCTGGTGAGTACATATTTCTTCTAATTTCCTCCTGTACACTTTTGATCTTGGTCTATTGACTGGAAAGTAGAATTCTCTTTTCGTAAGTTTCCTGAAAGATAAATGAGAAAGGAACTGCCAAAAGAGTGGGAGGACTTATTTCATGTCATCATCATTATCATTCTTTTTGTTCACCATTTTTGTTCATGGAATCTCATATCCATAAATATTAGGAATATGTTCCCATAAGTGATTTTCAGTATGTGTGGAAAGACAAGACAGGTAAATACAAGGACCAGTGCCAATATCATGTAGCTATTGTTTAATGTTCTAGTGGCAGCTAATAACGAGGCTAGAGAAATTGAGAAGAATGAAGACTTTGTGTTTGTGTGTATATGTGTGTTTGTATAGTAGAATTGTCAGCAAAAAGTGATCTTGAGAAAACTATGCATAAAAGGGAAGACATAATTTAGTAGGGATTAAAATAAAAGGCATCACACTTTGGGGAAAAGGCTATGTCCGAAGGCATGAAGGTAAAAAAA
The DNA here is from genome assembly GCA_028646575.1 of Pseudocheirus occidentalis. Classification (NCBI taxonomy): domain Eukaryota; kingdom Metazoa; phylum Chordata; class Mammalia; order Diprotodontia; family Pseudocheiridae; genus Pseudocheirus; species Pseudocheirus occidentalis. The sequence goes on along the minus strand of JAQQSW010006229.1, from coordinate 5,165 downwards.
AAAATGTATATATAATCTTCAGAGAGTAATGAACAGAGGAATTTGGCAGCAAATGTGGCTTCACTTATGAAAATTGCTTGGAGATAATGTTGGAGATGAGCCAAGTTATGTATTTGGGAAAAAATAAAAGGGAAAAAACATGCAGGAATTAGGAAAGATTGTAGAGAAGAATCATAATATGTTCTATATAATGCTAGGAGGGAAAACCTGGGTTCACATTCCTCCTGTGAAATATGCTAGCGGAGAGCAAATGACCCAAAACATGGTGATTTAACTCTCTCTTGCTAAGAAATTATTTGATGTTATAAACTGCAAAACATTCCTGAAGCAGTTTCAGTACAGGTGGTTTACATGTCTGAAGCTCCTTGTAACTATGGAAGCAAAGTTCCAGACAAAGCATGAAAATCAATTATTTAATTAAAAATAGTAATCATACTCTTTGACCATTAGTTATCACTACTGAGATCATATTCTAAAAGTGATAATTGTTTTAGAGCTTTCTTCTCAAAAATGTCCAGAGCAATACACAATTCTACAAACTAAGAAACACAAGCCAGAAATCAACTTAATTTTTTGATAATGAAGTAATAGTTGGATTGCTTGAGATACATTACTAAAGTCAAAGACTCCAGTCCCACCAGCAGATGCCACAAATCCTGAAACCAGATGCCGATGGGAAGGGGAGATTATGACTATCTGCAATACAGTAGCATAAATCCAGTTATTAATAAGGAAGAAAGAAAACAATAAAATTTAGGCTTGATATGAGGCAGATCTTCTGAATAATGAAAACTTCTTTAAAAATGGAACAGACTGACTCAGATGGTGTGGCGGTGTGAAGGTCTCAAGGACATTCTCTTTCTCCTTCCTAATATTTATTTTTACCAAGTGTGTGTATCTTGTTTCAACAAGTAGGAAGACAAAAGCTGAAACAAAAACATTCATTGACATCAGGGGGTCCATATTCAAGACATAGAAGCAGAAATCTGCCCACAAAGATCATCACCAGAGCTAAAAAGATTAAGAGCCTAATGATGTCTTACAAAATGGAGAATGATCAAGGAAAAGTTTAAAAATGGGGAATTTTGTGTGATTTGAGGAAAAGTTTGTATTTTTAAAATCAGAATAGCAGGAAGAGGTCACAGAGGCAAGGAATACAATGAGAGCACAGGTATGGTATATTTTATTGTAAGTATAAAGAAGATACACTTTAGGTTGAAACCAGTGCTAGGTGTTACAAATTGGAAAGAAAATCAGAGAGCATGAGAGCATGTTTATGGAAGGATTGCATGACAGGCTAAGGACTCTAATACTCTATTTGGTTTAGACCATAATTTGCTACAAAAGTATTTCCATTTTGCAGCTTCTTGCTTTTGAAGATGAGATGCAGTGTGTTGGAAAGATGGACATGGAAGAACCACAGCAGAATCACATCTCTGCTATTTCATACCAGTTAATCTTAGACAACTCATTTAAGCTCTCCTTTTCTATAAAATGATGGACTAGACTAGAGAGCTGATCAGTCTTTAAGCCCTAAATCTATGAAAATAAACCATAAATCTCTAGGTATGTCCTGGGACAAATGAATCTACAAATCCATTGTAAACACCTGAAACATAGAAAAGAGATTGATGAGACTAATAAAGTAGTTGAAAATATAGATAATTAGATCCATCCATCCATCCATCTATCTGTCCATCCATCTATCTATCCATCCATCCATCCATAGGTATATAGATAGATAAAAATATTTCTTTTTGGCCTCACATTGTGCTCCCCACTTTGTAATTTTGTTTTTACTTAACTATCCTACAAATGAGTGTGTGTGTGTGTACAAATATATGTGTGCGTGTATATATATATATACGTATATGACATGTATGTATACACAAACCTACATGCAAAACATACACAAATAGTTTCAATGTTAATTCAGGAAGAGCAATTTAGTAGAGAGGAAAGAATGAGAAGGAATATTCTTGTTCTAGCTCTTCCTCTGAAGAACCTACTAGAGAATATTTAAAATAAATGACTGGACGGGGCATTTAACAACCTCCTGTGTCAGGCAATAAGACTGGGGAAAAACAAAACACCTGAACAAGAGGCAAGTTGGTGGTGAAGTGATGAGCCTTGGCATGGAATTAGTGAGCTCAAATCTGGCCTCAGAGAGTCACTAGCTGTGTGACTGTGACCAAGTCACATCACCACATTTGCTTCAGTTCTTCCTCTGTAAAAGGAACTGGAGGAGGAAATAGTAAAACCCTCCAGTATCTTTGCCAAGAAAACCACCAATGAGTTAGGGAGGGTCAGGCACTACTGAAAGCCTCAGACAACTTGGTAAGAGTATGTTATACACAAATAATACACTGCCTTGAATAATCTTTCTTTAAATAACAATATACAGATTGATCATATATATGAGAATTTGGGGAAGTCATTTAAAGGGGAACAAGGCCATAAAAGGTGTGATAGCTAGAAGTGACATTTATTGTCCTTTGTAGAAGGTGAGGAGTTCATACACTTATTTGAAAAAAGTGTGTAAATAATTTAATAAAATTTATGAAATGTCAAATATTGGCCACAGATTTATAGTAGAAAGAAAGGTAATTGGGGGGAAAAATATCCTCAGGGGAGCTATGCATCTGGATTTACCAGACTAGAATATTCAATTCACTAGCAGTAAATTCTCTCACACTCTCTTACAATGTCCATTGTTTATTAACATCTATGGAATTGGAGAATGTTCTTCTGATAGACTGTTGTATAAAAAGGTTACTATTTTTTCTTCCTCCCTGACCCACTTCCTAATCCACAGACCTCACTCATGTATGACTTAACTCCCAGTGAACTAGGCCTCCATCCCCTTTACCTTCTCTCTCTGTCTCCTCTGATTCTGTCTCTTTGTAATTCATTTGTTCATTTAGAGGTTTTTTTTGTCTTTTTAATTGTTTATTCATTGAAAGATAATTACTCCATTACCTTGTTGCTGTTTTTTTTGGGGGGGGCAAGGGAGAGGAAGGCAGGGAAATTGGGGTTATGTGACTAGCCTAAGGTCATATAGCTAGTAAGTTTGTCAAGTGTCTAAGGCTGAATTTGAAATCAGGTCCTCTTGCCTCGAGGGTTGGTGCTTTATTTGCTTTGTCACTTAGATGCTAATACTTTGTGATGTTCTCCAGGGAAATATACCAATTACTCCATGGAAGGAAAGATAATGCATCAGATCCCTAAAACACCCCATTTCAGACATTTTCAGTGATGGCTTATTTTCTATTATATTCAGAAATTATAGAGAAACAATTTCCCAGGTTTAGATTTCATGTTCAACTAATAGGGGATTTCCCCTTTTATCTGGGTACTTATTCCAGGTAATTTACAAAGAGTGGGAAGAAGCATAAGATTTTAGGACATACATTTAGAAATTATTCTAAAACATAGAATATATAATATTACACTTGGAAAAAGAATTTAAATATGTTCTAGTCCAACCTCATACTTCATACCACAGTGGATAGAAAACTCAACCTAGAGTCAGGGAGACCTGAATTCAAATCAGACCTCAGCACATATACTACATGTGTACCTCTGGGTAAATCATTTAACTTCTGGAACATCAATTTCTCAATCTGTAAAGATGGGATTAATAATAGCACCTCCTTCTCCAGGTTATTTTGAGGATAATTTTGATTATAATAGAAAGGATTTAGCGTAATAACTGCCATAAAGAAAGTGCTCTGTAAATGTTAGTTATTATTACTGCTGTGTTTGTTATAAATATCAGATGAAATAGGTGGAGGGACTGAAGATCACATAGTCATTAAGGCCCCCAGTTGGTATTGAAGCCATTTAAATAAATAATAACAAACATTAACAGAGCACCGATATGTACCCAGTGTTGTCTTAAGCACTTTGAAGATCTTATTCAATTTGATCTCTCCAATAGCCCTAGGAGATCAGTGCTCTTATATTCACCATCATAAAAATTAGGAACTGAGGCAAAGAGAGGTGAAATAATTTCTTCAGGGTCACACTGTAAGTTTTGAGGCTGTTTTTGAACTCAGGTCTTCCTGAACCCAAACTTTGTAATCTGTCACTTACCTGCCCCTATAACACACTACTGCTAAACATGAATTTTTATGTTAATGGACAAATTATTAATTTCTGTTGGTATTCCAGGACAACTACTGAAAGAGGTTCTTTGTAAAAAAAAACCTTCACAGTATTATTGCAATGGAAGTCATCCCAAAGAAATGCCCAACTTTTACTATTACTAAAAAACAAGTCTTTTACTGTTTATTTGCCTTGTGACAACTGTCCTTACAAGAAAAGAGAAGAAAAATAGATTAGGGGTTACATATATTTCCAAATTTTAAAAGATTTTCGTGTGAAAGAGAGCTGAAACTTCTTTTGTGGGGTTCCAGGGAACTGAACTAGATTCAACTGGTAGTTCAGGGACTACTACATTAAAAATAATGGATCCCACTTAGGCACATTCAAGTGACATATTCAAGATGATACAGTGAACACTGAAAGTGGAGGCTAGATGATGAAACTTTGAACTTCTAATTTGAGTAGTAAAGGAATGAAATAGGCTAGATAATGAATAATTGGGCTCTCCTTCATTTAAAGGTGAGGAGCTCTATTTTCTCTACTGGACATCTGTTGAAGTACAGATTGGACGAAGTTCTATGAATTTATAACCATCCATATACTTAGATCATTCTCTGTATCATTTTTATTTTGACTTCACTGATCCTCCATGATTTTCTCTGAACCCAAGTAAATTGGACTTTAAAAGAACTACTAATTTTGAAAATAATACTATTGTTATCTCTGTAATAATTATAACAAAAATAATTTTCTAATTCATACTGCTACCTTCAATTTTATCTCTGTTTTACTTCTCATGATCCATTTCTTATTCTCTCCAACAGGAATCATGGTGAGCCCTGACAAGAATAAGAGTAGTGTGGCTGTGTTCATCCTCTTAGGATTCTCTGAATATCCAGAGCTCCAGGTGCCCCTCTTTCTACTATTCCTCATCATATATACAGTCACTGTAGTGGGAAATGTGGGCATGATTGTGGTCTTCAGGATCAACCCCAAACTCCACACTCCCATGTACTTTTTCCTCAGTCACTTGTCCTTTGTGGATTTCTGTTACTCCA